>OMLP01040494.1:0-25101 GCA_900302685.1 Spondyliosoma cantharus | reverse complement strand
TTGATTTTCTTTTGTTGATTATCTTTGCTGTTTTAATCTCTGTTGTGTTTTTAAGCTCCGTGAGGCACTTTGAGCAACTCTAAGTATGAAAAGCGGCATACAAATAAAGATTGATTTGATTTGATCCTTGTCAAGTGGCTGAGTGTACCTTAGTAATTCCAGGTAAATCAACCAGAGTGAGATTTAGGACCTTGGGGGAGAAAATCTTCAGATATATGGGCTCAGTGCCGATTCCCTGGAGGGAATAAAAAAGGGAAATCATGAATGCATTGTAAAAAGATAAATTTAAGGCATCGCTGAGTAGTCATCAATGTTTTTCTTTTTACCTTGTTGTCACCAGAACTGCGGTCAGTCTCTGCTTCGATTTCCTGACGAATTTCCTGAAAATCTGTGAAGACCTGTCAAAAAAGGTGAGAGAATGATTCATCAACTAAACGTAGCACATAATATGGGACTATTGCCGCATGCACATCCTTTGTATCATTCAGATAAATGTACCTGGTTCTTGCAGTGCAGGAATGTACCCCATTCTTCAGCTTTGACACCTCAACAAACACAGAGGAGTAAGTGTCAGTCATTTTACAGATACATTTCCAATTAAATTTGCAGTTTGGGGAGAAATAAGGGAAACTGAAAATATTTCAAATGGACCTTTATCATGCTTGACAGATGATGATAAGAACAAACAAAATGTGTGAGGGGGTTCACAAAAGAAATGAGGAGGCTGAACAAGGATAAGTCCAAGCAGAACAAATATGCAGAGACCTGGGTAGCTGTTTTGGGCATTTTGTTTAACCCCATTGTCTGAAAAAGTAGTGAATAAGAAGAGAAAGAAAGACCTGCATGTTAGCAAAGAGAGAAAAAGCTCTACAAGAAGTAGCTGACAGTTTAAAGAGTGACGGAAAGTGTCGTGCCTAAGTGCTAATCACACATAAACTACCTTAAGCAGACTCCATGCCTGGACAGAAACAACAAACCTGCTGCCCTACTTTAATATGCTGATACTAGAATTTTGTTCCACCACTTGATTGTGTGTTTTCAAGCACAATCAAAACAACTCCCCTCTTATTCAAAAGGATGAATAAATGTGCACACACCATTCTCGATCTTCAGTCTCTCCTGCACAGGGGCAACATTAATTAGCTGCAACACGAGGGGTCGCCTTGTGACTATTCCTGATCCCCGAGGCAAGAAATCCCGTCCAACCAGGCTCTCCAGCACAGAGCTCTTTCCACTGCTCTGTTATGGAACATAGTAAAAGCAATTCAGTAATGTTTCTAACAGCACTGATACAGTTTGTGTGCAGTGCACTGACACGTATTCAACACATATTTAAGGAACGGAAATCAGAAGCCTTATAATTGTAGTAACAGTGGTATTCAGGCATGGGCTCCGGATAATGACTACATTTACAATCAAGCTTTTCATTGCTATTTTTCCAGACTGACCTGAGATCCAACCACGACAATCTGAGGCAGCTGTATGACCTCTGCACCCACTGTGAGGAAGACCTCCTGCAACCGGTTGATGGTGGGAATTAGAGTCTCCATCTCTCCCACAGACTGGTCAGACTTACTAAATTGGTAAAAACAGAACAAACTGAATGGACAGACAGGAAGTACAGCAAAGCAAATCAGATGACGTTAAGTCATACCTAAAATAGGGTTAATAACGCCAGCTAGGAAAATGTTATTCCCAAAAGCCCAATCAGAACGAGGCTGCATTTTATCCTGAGCAAGAACAACAAAAACACAACATACCTGCGACTGACAACAAAAAAATGAATAAGCTACAGTTGTTACCATGGGGAGGTGTTGCTTGCCAACAGGATAAGTGGTCCTGATGAGAGGGGTTTAACGCCCAAGCATCAATGAGACAAACACTGACCTCTAAGATTACAGATGTTTTCAAGATACAACCAGCCATTAGTTATCAATCACTGCACTGAACTAATATCTAAGTTACATGGCAACAAATGATTGTGCAGCACAGGCCGAAATGCTCCGTATTACCAATTAATGTTAGCTGGCTAAAGCTAATTGGTAAATGCAGGAAGTGAAAGAGACATTGCTAACGCTAGCTTAGCCGCTAAACAACCGATGCTCCGTTGTGAACTTACCGGTGCACAACAAATAAATATCCCTCCTTATCAAATGTGTCTGTCCTTCATAGTTCGTAGAAATGGGGCGAGCGTCAAAAACATTGCATTTTGCCCAAATTGTTATCCAATATTAGCAGCAGAAGATATAGCAGTCAGTTCACTACATAGGCGGTACCCGCTTTTTTTCCCCCATCGATCTGATTGGTCATAAAATATGACTCATGCCCTGAATCGTCACCCGATTGGTCGACATGTAAAAGAGGTAGCGTTTAGTTCCGCCTTGTGTTGTCTTTGAGGAACTCACATGCCATTTAATTTTCACTACATTTTATGCTTAACATTATTAGATCCATTCCCAGAAAACCTTAATTCCATTCATTTATACTTTTTCACTTAAAATATCAGCAGACAACAAAACAAGAAACATTAACACTAGTATTTATTACTGTGTTTTAATGTCTGTATATATAAACATGATATTTACAAATCATACAATGAATATCAGTTAGTTACGGAATAAAACATGTTACCTTGCCATGGTTAACAGAAAACACGCAGTCATCACCCACCACAGACATTACTAAAAAAAATGCCCTCCAGCAGAGGTTAGTGTCTCCCTGGGAGTTGTACTATAGCAGCCAGAGATCATGCAAAAACCAACAGCATCAATGGATTCCTTTGTATTCAAATATTATGTGATCAGGTCTTGTGTCATGACTGCAACATCAATGATGAGAGCAATTCAAAAGTGGCAGAGTTTTCTTATCCAAATCCTTTGGTCATGGATAAGAGAGCCCTATTGCTGCGATAATCAACAGTCTGTGCTATCTGTGTTCACTCAGCCACTGATTAGGCACACAGCTGGGGCCCTTTGCAAGAAAACCGACACTGTATTTTCCATGCCTCACACTTCAAACACTGTATGCACCTCCAAGCGCTGAGCACCTGTCAAAAGACAATCACAATAAGCAACTTCTAGCTGGGCATTCTTAGTCCATGTATGAGGTATCCATGCCCTCTCCCTCGGGGTGAAGCAGCCTTCCCGCCAAGCGCTCGATGTCGTCCAGACTAAGTTGTCGGAGTGAACGTTCATAATCCTTGACGAAAAACAAAATAAATAGAGAAACAGCAAGTTAAAAATATTATACAAAATGTATTTTAAACATGTAATGTGTGGGGTGAAGGAAGTATGACTGTCTTGAATGTCTGAACTTCTTCTTCTTTAGTCTAGATTAACACAGACCCCCCCCCCAAGTAATTTTACCAAGTTGGCAGCTACAAATGGCAACAAAAAATAACTATTTCAATAATATAAGGTAACAATCTGCTCACAGCAAAGTCACATAATGTAAAGTGTTAAATAGGGACAAATTTCAAGAGAATTGAGTTGTAAGGTTTAACTATATTCATCAAACTTATATGGCAGGGCCTCTAAATAAACAATGCCTGTGACTGTAATTAGGTATTTCTGACATTGATGAACAGAACAAAAACTTAATGTTAAAATGTAAAAAAATCCAATACCATTTGTCATACATTTTGTTTAAACATATGGCCACTTCACCATGGATTATGGGATAAAGAGGGCTTCAGAGGTGAGACTGATTGCTTCTTCCATATTTGGACAAAAGATAGCTGAATTTCTTTGCCACATTTGAAGAAGACTTGACCTTTTCAGATGTATTCAGACTTTAGAGAAACAATTCCTTAAATTTCATTTTGACTAACCAAACAGAGAAAAAGATCAGATGACGGTAGAACAGTATGATCAAATACTGACATGCAAGAGAACATCACATCATTCTCTTTTAACCTTATCCCCAACATGCTCATTAACTGGTAGCAAAACATCAAAACATTTGACTCAACAATGCTGAAACTGTTAATATCGTAAATATGGATTCACAACAAGCAGCCTGCATTTAAATACCTTGATAAGTTGTTCGTGGACTTTTGCTGCATCTGCTGGACTAAAATGTCGAGCAAGGATCGTGGACACTGTCTGCCACACTCTTCCCTGTACATTGCTGCTGCTGCTGGCAACCATCCCGGACGCTCCAGTCCTCTCCCCCACTGGACGGATCACCAGATTCAATTTAGCCTCTGGTCCGATGGAGTAATCACTCAGTCTGTGCTCATCTGAGGAAAGTAATATAGTGTGCAATCGTGAAAAAAATGTAAATGTTTGATTCATGTGCCGAAGAGATGTTGGATCAGGCAATTACAGTTCTACACAAAGGTTACGAAACACTTGACTGCTGCCTACCTGCAAGCGCTTTCCCTTTATAGAGCAACCGCTGCTGGTTTGCTGGTATGTTGAGACGTTCGGACACAAGTTCCTTCACTGTGGAGACCTTTTCATCTTCAGTCACCTGGAAGATCAACAATATTATGATGTAGTCACACTATTTGGTCAAATTAGACTTGGCAAGGACTTTCCTTTACTTGATAAGCTGAGGAGTATTCAAATGCAGAAGAGTGTAACCAATCTGAAATGATCACTTTGCATCAACTTCACATGAAACCAACTATCACTATATATCACTATATATTTTGGCGTATTCTTTCCACAGAAAATTAAGAGCTACAGGCCTCCAGTGCTTGTATTTATACCATAAACACTGCAGGTATAGCTGATAATGTGACCGTGTGGGCAGGAACATTTCTACAAGGATAGGATTTAGAGTGACCTCTCTTCTTGTGAATGCACAATGTAGTCCAGATACTTCCCAATGTGTTGCACAAATCAAAACATGCTCTGAATTGGCATCAATGTTTAAAAATATATATTAGTTCCTGCACTGTCAAACAATGTTGCTAAAGTTAATGTGCTCCTTTGGTTCAGCTGGTTGTGTTGGAGTGTTTTCAGAACATATGTGGCCTCATATAGCCCCCATATGTGCCTCATACCATAACGTTATCATCTCAAACATGACACGTACAAACTTGGGCCAGTGAGCAACTAACGTCACAGTCTTGTGAGTAAGTCTTGTGCTGACTTAACAGAACGTATTTTCATGAGACACTTTCTTGAGGCATTTTCTTTGCGACTCCCCTTTCCTACAATAACCACCAAATAAGGACGTAGAGAGCTCCCAGTCCCTCTGTTTGAAGGTGGTGAGAGAAGTTAGCCTAACTGCGACTTTTTAAGGATGTGGTTGACAAGCTAGCCAGAGTAACGTATCGATCATAGACTGTAAATAAAGATTATTCTATTAGACATATTAAGACCTCCACATACAGTCTATCAAAACGATATGTGACTGTACGATAGCTCTGTCAAAGCTACACTGTGTGGACATTCACAGCCTGACCAACACACCCTCTTGAGATTCAACCGTTGTATGTGGTCGCCTCACTCACAGGTAGCTCAGCATGTCACAGCACTACCCAAGCTAGCTAAGTTAGCCAGCCTGCCGACAAAGGCGAGCTAATGTTGCGAATTAAGCTAGCGACGAGGGAGGTAGCATTTAGCATCCAGCTAGCCTGGCGGTGCTTGTCTTACCTGTACACTGCATTCTTTTCCTTGAAGCGGCTTCACAGTAAGGATCATTTTCGGTGATAGTCTGAACAAAAACACAACTACACAACGATGACTGCAAATGTTAAGCTACAAAATATACGCAGGTAACGTTACTTTGCTAGCCCAAGATAGCTTCAGGACTTCTTCGCTTGTCAAAGGCCCATCTTCTTCTACGGCGGAGGCAGAGCGTTGCTGCTGCTCTCACGTGACACTGCTGCCGCCCATTGGCGGGAGTGTTACATGGCTGCTGATGGAGGCTCTCAGTGGAGGATGATTCATTCAAAAAAGGAAAGATAATTAGCCCATAATCAAATATTCAAAAGAAAGGAAGATGGAGGATAATGAAGTCCCTTGCAGGAGTTTGGGATTTAAAGAACAAACCTTAAAGAACATCTCCTGATTAGGCTATTATCTAGTTAGTAGGCTCCTAATTATTTATATTGCTATCCTACATTTTTCTTTGTGAAGCAATCAGTGACATGTGTGCTATGCAGCATGTAACGGCTTAAAAAGAATCTCTGTCTATATATTTGCCTTTGGTCCTGTTGAACAAATCTATGGGACTTTGTCTCTCACTGTAAATTATTTACAACTATCTACATTAACCATTAAAGTAGAACTTCGCCTAAAAAAAAGAACAGATAGGTGAGGTTTTGTAATCCACAAAACATTTCTGGAGCTTCACATTTTCTAAACAATTGAAGTAAGCCAAGACTTGTTTCCAACCCCCCAAACCACTGAAACAAAGACATAAAATGGCTCCATACAGCGTGTTCTGTATAATTAGAGTCTGCAGAAGCCCCAAGATACCAAAAAGATTTGAACATTTGAAGTGGACCCACTTCTTATACGATGCGGGCTAACGCTTTTAGCTTAGCATCTACGGTCAACATTTTGGCTTGGAATGGGTGTAAACGACGACTTCACAAATTACTTTAAGATTTCTAACTTCTGAAGTCTGGAATGACACACTTGCAGACCTGTATGGAGCCATTTTATGTTTTCTTTCAGTTGTTTTTTGATATTCGAGTTTTTTTCCAAGTCCAAAAAACAAGTTCCCAGCTACAGTTGTTTAGATGAATGATGCAATGCTGACGCTCCCTAAATGTTCCGTGGACTACAACATTTCACCTTTTACATCGGCATGGGGGTGAGAAGATAACTTCATTTTCATTTTTGGGTGAACTTGTCCTTTAATCATCTATTGTGATAAATGCTATTGCCATAACTTGTTTCAAAACTGACAGATGACGTTAGATTAAACTATACTCACAACTTAAGGCGTAATAATAGCCTACTCTGCTGCATGTACAGGAACACGTCTCAAACCTCTGGTCAGCGCTCGCAGCCAGACTTTTGTCTCTTCCACATGTGCCAAACATCAGGGGGATAACATGATTGATGTTCACAGCTCAGTTTGCCGGAGACCCACCTGTCCCCCCCCCCTGGGCTCAGGAATACCACAGAGACCACCTGACCCAATTGGGATCCAGTCCATGCATTTCTCATTACGGTCTCCTCTGTCTTGGTCATGTGATTGCCTGATGTCTGTGCCCAGCCCTGGCCAGCCCCGAGCGAGAGAGGAGCATCTTTCACTCGGGCGGGTACAGAGGAGATCTGCACCTGTCGGATGGTCCGTCTGCTGCTGCTGCTGCTGCTGCTGCTGCCAGACGCGGACAATCCAAATCAGGACAAGTGAGGACGACTTCCACAGCGTCAGACAGGCAGGTGATCCCTGTGTGTGCTTGTGTGTGTGTGTGTGTGTGTGTGTGTGTGTGTGTGTGTGTGTGTGTGTGTGAGGGTTTGCTGTTTGACAGGACGGAGCATGCATCTGTGTTTACAAAAAGTCTATTAGCAACGTGAACCACTGCTGTCAGATTTCACCAACTCATTCATTTATTACAGGGGCTATTATCGGCGCGTATATGGCTCCGGGCGCGCTCGCGACCCGAAATGAAAACATTTATATTTCATTCCTGCTGGGACACAAAGTGTGTGTGACTTAACAAAGAGTCTATAATGAGTACATCTCAATCTGAGCTGTTTTTTTTCTCGTTGACATCACTTCTTACTCGTTCTTGTTTATCTCTATTTTCAGCCATTTTTAATCATTTTTAACCCCGTTAGGATGAACGGGAAAATAGACAAATACAAGGACAGCTTGAGCATACTTTATCTATAATGCATCTGCAGCCTACATGTATGCTGCCCCTGGAAACCAATTACGGCAAGA
The DNA here is from genome assembly GCA_900302685.1 of Spondyliosoma cantharus. Classification (NCBI taxonomy): domain Eukaryota; kingdom Metazoa; phylum Chordata; class Actinopteri; order Spariformes; family Sparidae; genus Spondyliosoma; species Spondyliosoma cantharus. The sequence continues at coordinate 17,244 of OMLP01040494.1, read as the reverse complement.
AGGACTGCAGGCGCTTAGAAAGGCACAGAAAGATGAATGGTCTTTACTGCATGGAAACTGTCATTGAATGTACTTGACCATGTTTTTATCTATCTATCTATCTATCTATCTATCTATCTATCTATCTATCTATCTATCTATCTATCAGAGCATAAGATGCGCACAGCAAGCTCTCTTGTGTGTTCAAGCCTGACTAGAAGCCATTATGCGTTATTGATTGCCCATTTATATGATTGATATTAATAATATTGACATTATGTAATCAGGGGAAGAGATGCAGTCAAATTAGAGAAGGGTTGTCGAGCTTTGAGTTAAAGCTTGCAGCCATAAAAGTAGACTAAGTCCAATTCGAAATCAGACGTTTAGTCTAGCTGGACCCACTCCACATTCTGCTATGTTTTTTATGTCTGATGCTTACAGGCAGAGATGGAAGGACATGCTTTCTTTACTCTAGCAGAAGTTCAGGTATTTTGGGGGGAAAAATACTCTAATAAAAGTAAAAAGTCCCGCTCTGAAGGACATTTCTCTTGGTCGATTCTGTGAGATTTGTCTGAGTGCCCGTAAATGATAGCTGATTGTTGGGTGAGCACATCGACAAACTGAGAAAATAATAAAAATCCAGGCAGATGACTGCAGGGTCAGGATACAAGACACTAAGATGCCTTAGTCTCCCTCTCTTGTCTGTTTCCCTCTTGTGTCGTCTTGCTGCATCTACCACGCGTGATTTGCACTTGCATCTTGTGATGTTGGGAAGGCGGCGTGCAATGATGTAAATGATAAATACTTGACGATTCCCCTCAAATGCATTCAAATTAAAGTAACAAGCCTGTTTTGAAAGTGTAAGTAGAAAGTACAGATATTTGTGTTCAAATGCATGGAGTAAAAGTAAAAAGTTTAGAAAAAAAGATACTCAAATAAAGTACGTATACCTACAATAAGTACAGTAATGAAGTATTTGTACTTAAAGATCGCACAGAAATCATACATTTAGTATATTTGGACCAGTTCTACATGTACACTGAGAGAGGGATCTTTGGTCACCTGGTGTTTGCAGGTAATGGGTACACTTCGGGACCTCCAATTTGCCCTGCAACTTAAGATTGAGGAGCTCCGCCAGAGGGACACACTAATCGATGAGTTGGAACTGGAGCTGGACACGAAGGATGAACTCATCCGGAGGCTGCAGGAAGAACTGGATCGCTACAGAGCCACCGTCTCCCTCCCAGGAACCTCTGCGGCCGGTGCAGGTACAGAGTATAGTACTTTTATGTGTCGTTATTTGAAAGCAGTGCCATGCCAGAGATAAACCTGCCTTTTCGTGTGCTTTCCCTGCAGTTTGCTCTGCTCAGATTGAGGATAAGCAGAAAGCCAAAAGGAAAACAGTCATTTCTGAGCCTGTTACTCTGGACCCGGTGACTCTGGCCATGGTTTCACACAGGAGCTGTGACAAAAGCCTGGAGTAAGATCACACAATGTTCCCACCTGCTGCATTAAAGAAAAGGACAGCCCTCAAATGTTCAAGGCTCATGGCCTGCTTCCTACATCACTCAAAATCGATAAAAAAAATTACTTAGCTCATGACACTGTGTTTAAGGCATTTAATAGCTTGTTCTTTAATGTTGCATCCTGCCTTCATGCCTTCAGGTCTCAGAGGCTGATTCAAGCAGCGTTCTTGAAAAATAACCTGTTGAAGAACCTTGACGAAGGAGAAATCAGAGCCATCACAGCCTGTATGTACCCAACCCCCATCAATCAAGGCTGCTATGTCATTCAGGAGGGGACCAACGGGGCTCAGGCTTATGTTTTAGAAGGTAAATCATCTTCCTCTTACAATTGCTCACATTAATCACGCTCGAGGATACATATTAGCTTTTCCTTGAGATGACAGCCTGATGAAATGATTAGGTTTATCATATCTTTGTTTATCACTCTTCTCAGTGCTGGCTCACAGTTCGATTAGACAGTAATTTGACACGCCTCTCGAACCCAGTGATGTGAGAACCGCATGTCTGAGCAAGAAAAGAGGAAGCACTTTGGGGAATAACCGGTGACCCACATTGCTGTTTTGTTTTGTAATGTCAGCCTGATATAAAAGACAGGAGAAAAGAGGGTCTGCTCCGCCCTGATTGCGAGTTAATCAGCGCTTGATTGTCCTCCGGAATCTTGGCTGTATTTGTAACGTCACAGATAACGGAGAGCGACAGTTCCCCATTTTTCTTGTCACCCTACCCAGCGAGAGGTTTGGCTCAGGGATGATTACGTATCTGTTGTTACAGTGTGACAGCTGAAGGTCTTTGACAGAGTCCTTGACACAAAAACACAGAATGTGGCGACGTTATGTTTTATTCTTGTACATGCGATGTTTCATCACTGGCTTTGTGTTTATTAACAGAGGGAAGGCTGGATGTGACGAAAGATGGAGTGAAGCTTCTCACGGTTGAGCCAGAAGACGTGTTTGGGGAGCTGGCTCTCCTCTACAACTGCACCCACACCTTCTCAGTGTCAGGTATCACAGCATTGTGTTGGCGTCTTGGGTTTCGACTTCCATACAGATAAGAACAAGGACAAGACAAATATATGCGCATTTTAGTTTAGCCGGCTTAGTCACCAGAATAAAATGTTGGCAGTTAACATTTCTGCAAACCACAGATATGTTCACATTTGGATGTGTTATGTTGACATTTCTACAAAATGTGTAATTTCAGTTTCACATTACATGTTTATGACCGGACTGTTATATCAGGAGGTGGAGGGGATGGTTGTGGAGTTACAGTTGAGAAGCTGGCAAGCCAGTGACCACAGTTCAAGCCTGTGCTTCAACATTTGTGTGTGGATATTTTGGTATGGTGCCGTGTGTTTTTAATGAGACCTTGTGACATCTCTAGCCGTTTCTAGCTTGTATTTTGATTTTTCAATATTTGATCTTTTCCTAACCCTAAAGTGTTTTTGTGCCTCAGCCTAACCAGATCATAAGCACAGTGTTGTCACAACACAAGACTGAGGATTGAACCTAAAGAAACATAAAGTTTCAACAAAAATAATTGTAAAGTTTCAATCATATCTGTGATAGCACGAACGTACAATGCCAAAAAAAATTCTGGAAATTGTGTTGGTATAGTGCCTTTCTGCAAAGATGCTGCCCAAAGTGCTTCAACCGGCAATCAACACGTTTAAATAAATGATAAATAAATGCTGATTGCACAATGGATATAGAATAATGAAAGCATCTGTGTTTACATTGGCTCCCTGTAAACATGCGGCCACCCGGGAAAGGGAAGGTTAACTGGCGATCCATATCTATTACCGACTAAATGATTAGATAAACTCACGTCTTGTCCTGTCTTGTTGTTATTTGCGTCTCTGGGGAAAACGGAAACAATCCAGTTGTCTCTGCAACTGCGACACCAACAATAATACCACCAAAAACGCAGGGGGGTAAGTTGACATTTTAACAAAACAGGTTTAGATGAAAATAAACAACAGCAGTGAGACAAAAACAGACAAAACAGTTTGATAAGAATACAATAAAACATTAGCACTGACACCAGCAACGTTTTGCAGCAAATTAAAAAGGCAGCACTATGATTTATTTTCTAATTTCAAAGAGGATCCAAGGGGAGGGTGTTGCACAGTTTAAAACTGAATGCAGTCTCACCAGATATCTTGTGGGACGCTTCTAAAGGTGGTGGATGATCTGAGAGTTCCTGTTGGGACATTAAATGAGATTCAGCAGCTCATATTTCGAGTCACGTCAAAGCGTTTGATGTCATAGTTTCCCTGTACAATGCAATACGTCCTTTGCCTTCCACTGTGAATTTTCATTTTGTGAGGTTTTAAAAAGGAAATGCGAGGTATAAAAAGTGAAGTGAAGACATGAGAATATAGATAAATATCATGTTATTTAAGACCAACAAAAGGAACATAACGTATCCAAAGAACACTGACAACAATATAAAGTATACAGTATCAGGTGATGAGGATGTTCGATTATTTAAGGTTTTGTAGAGAAGTCACAGGCAGTCAGTGCAGTGATGTGAGCAGAGAGGTAATAGGATTTTGTGTATTGCTCGGACTCCTGGCTGCGCCATCCTGAGTTATCTGTAATTTTCTCAAAGCATTTGTGTGAAGACAAGTAGAGAGAGAGTTGCAATAATCTCAGCGGCTCGTAATGAAAGCGTGCGTCCGTCAAGTTAAAAATTGTCTCATTTTTGGCAAATCACAGGAGATCTATCTCACCAAAACAGCGGTGGAATTTCAGCGTAATTAATTCTGATTACGTGAGGATATGAATAATTCTCGTTAAAGAAAATATCACAAGCAGGCGGATTCCTGGCAGTGGTCGTAGACAGAAGACGTCTGTTGAATTTAAAATCAAAGAGCTTCGGAGATCTTAGACAACACTGCAACTTCAAACAGCTTTCTCAGAGTTGTGGGGAATTTAAAACATTTTCTGCTTTACTGGATAACTCAGCTGTCTGACTGCCGCTTCTCTTCCAAAATAAATTCTTTTTGTATTCGATTCATTTCTTCTCATGGTTGGATCATAACCGATCATATATACATTCCTGGTGAGAAGAATTCATGATATTCTAGTCCTGTCATTTCCGTCCAGCCTCTGAGCCCTGTGGGAAAAGCTTCTCAGCCGTCGCCCTGCGCATCTGACCTGGTTTCACAAATAAACAGGATGTGGAAACGGCCAGGATCAGTTTAAATTGAAAAAAAAAAATCCTTTTATTTGCCTCTAATCATTTCATCCCTCCCTCTTTTTTTTTTTCTTTAGCGCTTCTTTATCTTGCAACCGGTCAGCCTTTCCAATTTAGTATATGTCTGCTCTCCGGTAACAATGCTCATGTTGGCAGTCTGTTGTCCTTTGTTCTGTGTCCATTTCTGTCAGCCCTTCGCTTGGATCTGTTCAGGGCCCGCTGTATTTATCTCCTGCCTGACCTGAATTACTTTTTTTCTCATTGCTGCCATCTGAGACCATCAATAATGCTTGTGCTCTCTTCTATTGTGACAGTGATAAAGGTGCAGGTGGAGATGGGGATTCATCAGCAGGTCCCGAAAGATCAGATTGCAAAGGATTTATTGCAGAAAATGCCAGAAAATCCTCCTTTGAGAGCTTTGTTTTAATTAATTTTGACTAATTAAAAATATCCTCCAAATGGAGCTCGGCTTGGATATCATGAGGTGCTGAAGTGAAAACCTATGTGGCTTACCCAAATCCCCCATTTGGATAAACCACAATTGAGACATCAGTGCTGCTCCGAATTATCCAATGGTGGATCTAATTAGACTGTCCACTTCCATTTGCAGGAAGCTTCAGTGAACAAATCAATATGGGTCATTATTAATTTACAACAGCCTCTCTTTTGAGCTCTATTATAGAGAAAGAGGGTAATAATAGTTAAGGAAATCTGATTAGATCTATATCAAAAGTCCCTTTCTGTAAGGAAAATATGCACATTTCCTTTTATTCTATATCATCTGCATTTCTAATAGACTGCCAACTGTCTGCTCCGCAGGCTGTAAACTGATCCTGCAGCGCACATCCACATCCGCCACAAAAAACATAATGTCTTTGAGAGCTGTTTCAGTACTCAGTGATAAATATATATGAATTGGGGGTTTTTCCATAATGAATGCAACAAGTGCACCTATAAAGCTCTAAACACACACAAAGGAAAGGAAAAAGACAGAACTCTTTATTTTCAGTTCTTATGTCTCTGTTGTGCTTCATAATATTGCGTTATTATTAACATGTTACAATGTTCTCATATTTCAAGTAGTCAGCAAACATATTGATTGACATCTTATGATAGATGATTAATAAATTGTATGCATCCTAAGCAACATCCTTTCGTTTACTCAAGTACTTTACCTCAGGACAATTTTTAGGTGCTTTTTTCCATTTTCTGCTATTTAATACTTTCACGCTACCACATTTTAGAGGCAAAATTTTACAGTTTTCTCCACTACAGTCATTAACTTTAGTTGCTATTTACTTTGCAGAGCATGTTGCATCAGAGCCAATTTTAAATGTATTCATTTATTAATTTATTTATATGTTTATTTCAAAATCAGACTGATTCTGATTATCAGAAATTTTTGAATATCGGTCAGTAATCAGTAGTTTTACTTAAATACCCGAAAGTTCTAATCAATCTAATCAAAGGTCACAATTGAGGAAAACTAAAAGCTATCATGTTGAAATGCTACTTTGGTACGAGTGAACTTTGGTGATGCAACAATCACGCTACAAAGAAACTAGTAACTAAAGTCATCTAATAAATGTTGTGATGTAAAATAAAAGTACAATAGTTGCCTCCAAAATGTGTTGAGGGTTAGAGCTTAACTATGTGGAGAAAATTGACATTGCAATATTTTGGTATTCTGCTAAATATATTATGGACTTTTCACTGGATGACTTCAAAAGCTTGATTTGAAAATAATGAATCGTACTGGAAAGATTGGGGGGATTTTTTCGGGGATTGCATTTTACCCCAACAACCAAAATAAGCCCTGCTCTGGTCGATTAATTGATCAAGAATGATCAAAGAATATTTGCTGTGCATGCTGGGTCTGCATGTCACTCACAAGCAAAGCTCTTATGCATCCAAGAGCCCACTGTTATGTAAGATCAGAAGACCTCTCTTATAGATTAGTCATGGAAAATGAAAACCTTGCAAGTTTTCCTTTTCATATCAAGCATTGAGGAATGGTAGCGGGACATGTTGGAGTTAATTTCCCTTACTTGACGTTGTACATGCACACATTGTGATGTCGATGCTGTAGCTCTATTTGCAACACGGTGTTTAGCCCGAAGTGACCAGATCTTTAATTTGTACCTGTCAGTCTTAGCTCAGGTGGAAGTGAACCAATACCTTAGTGCATACAGGCAACTCAGTGGAGATAATATCAGATAAAGACTGTATGACCTTTTCCCATTTTCTTTTCGAATAATATATTTCCTTTATGATCGTGTTTCCACCTGAGATCCAGTGTCACTGACGCAACCCTTTTCACTTCCTCTGCCTCTGTCTTTTGATCTGCAGCACAAACGGACTGCAAGCTGTGGGTTATTGACCGCAAGAGCTACCAGACCATACTTATGCAGAGTGGTCTCAACAGCCTTTCACATTCCGTGGAGCTGCTTAGCAGGTGAACATCAGGCCGATACACTTGATTTGACACAGAACGCTGCTTTGTATTCTAGTGGCTTCAACACAATATCACCAGGGTCATGTTGTTTCAATGCTGCTTTTAGGACTTTAACACTGCCCAGTATACTTCTGAATGTGCTCTGACACCCAGAAACATCAAATCCAACCCTTTTGAAACAGTGAATGAGATCTGAGCGGGCCGTCTTTGTACCTGTGTGTCCGCAGCGTTCCCTTCCTGCAGTCACTGCCAGAGGATGTCATCATGAAAATGTCCGATCTCATGGAGGAGGTACAGATTCAGTGGGGAAGCAAAAGACTGTGTACCTAATCAAACAGAATCCAGCCCATAGATTACTTGTGCACACAGACAGAACGCATGTAAACATGTTTTTGTTTTTTCACAGGCAGTCTCTCTGTATTTTCTAATATGAGCTTTCCTTGTGTTGCATCAGTTAACAGGCAGGTGAATCAGAAATAATCCCCCATTATTACAAACCCTCATCTTTGTATCTGCAAGAGAGCTGCTTCCTTTTCTTTCTCCCTTTTCATCCTCTCTATAAATTATTTTTCCACTCTGTGCTCCTCTCTGTGTCCTTTATGTTCCATAGATACGTTACTCTGAAGGTGACTACATCATTCGACAAGGTGCCACAGGAGACACCTTTTATATCATTAGCAAAGGCCAGGTAAAGTCTTCTGCTCTCTGCCGGCTGCACAGATGAAATGAGGCTTTCAGAGGAAAAGATTTAGATTGTGGAGGACAAAATGTCAGAGTAGTTTAAGAAATTGCACTGTGATGGTGATAATTGACTTTGGCGCTTTTCTGCATCACTGTCCACCATTACCTCGTTTTCATTTCCTCTCTCCTTTGGATTCACCAGGTGAAAATGACAGAAAAGAAGCCCGGCCTTGAAGAGCAGATAGTCCTGTCTAAGCTCTCTGAGAGACAGTGGTTTGGAGAAAAGGCTCTGTGGGGGTAAGAAGGAAATCATGCACTTTGACAGGACATTACAGGGTACAAGAGCTTTTTTTTTATGAAAACAGCAGTGATGGTAAGAAGTGGCATTTGTGCCAGCATGATATGAATGACTTTTGGTTCACATGGCATTGATAACATTATGATTTTGTCTGTCTGCAGAGACGATGTTCGGACCGTGAATGTGATGGCTGCTGGTGAAGTTACATGCTTGGTCATTGACAGAGAGTAAGTGGAGTTCCTTCTGTTAAAATGCACTGCATAGCAAATGTGGTGCCCTTTGATTTATGTAAATAAATTTGCTGAGAAATAACAAAAGTAAAATTACCGGAAGAACTGAGTAATTACTGATGTTTGGTCTCATATTTTAACTCTCAACATGTCAGCATTGTTGTTGCGCAAAACAAATGCAGCAGTGAGTTTCCACAACAAAGGGGAGTCATTTCAGTATGTATTTAATAACACAATTTAGTAATGTATTTGAAATTTCCCATAGTCTTACCCTCCTGATTAGAAGGCCAAGAAGAGTGGTAGCCACTGCAATAGTTGTGTCCCAAAAGCAAATGATGTGGCAGCTGCTGTAAATGTCGCTGTAGTTAACCCATTTAGTTTCCCCTGTTTGTGAATGTGCAAATGTTTTAATATAAGCGAGGGAGTCATTGAAATGGTGAAAAACAGATGTTTTTCTTCCCAGGCCTGTGAACATGAATATGAAATACATTTCCATTTAAAGGTCAGGCTTAATTAAGGCGAATTTCCCTGGTGTTTACAGAATCATTACTGGTTGTGTGGAAAGGGAACAACAGTGACATGTTATAGTACACGGTCTCCATTTTGTATTTCAAAAACATTTACATATTTCATCCAAATGGGTTACCAGGCAGGCTACCCAGGCCGTGGGAAAGCAATTACAGCCAAAGATGTTATTGCAATGCTTTAATTTATGTCAAAACTACCCATATGTTTCAAAGAAACAATGCACACTATACTTTACAGGCCCTGGAAGGGTGATTATGGGTTAACCATGCTGATGTTCAAATTTAAGACCACACAACTTGGTTAACAACCTGTTAAATACCTGTCTCCAGACTGCAATCTCAATGGATACAAATGCTTAACAATCAAAATATTGTGTTAGCTTAATCCTCATATAATTACAGACCAAACCTTACCTCCGCCACAGTCATTTCTTCAGCTGTCTCCGTTTGTTGATTGGTTGTTTTGTGAGCAGGATTACACAAAAAACTACTGAATAGATTTACATAAAACTTGGCTAGAGATTGGGTTTCCGCCTGAATAGTCCCCCTTAAATTGTGGTGCAGATCTGCATCAAGGAAGAGATCCCGAATTTTTTTCTCACCTTCTTTAACCTTGGTTAGGGTTAGGGTTAAGACAGGTTGTTTTTACACAATTTTTTTGCTAATTTCTTAGAGAATAATGCATGGATCATGATGGAAAAAAATCAGGGGTATTTAGACGGCTGGTCTAAAAGGGGACTGCTGGACCTCGGTCCTACTGATAGCCATCCTAGTTTTACTTTATAATTATCCAGTACTTTACAGTAAATACCGGCAATACTTAGTTGGTTATGTCCTAGCAATTTCTTCATATTAATACCGAATTAATGGCCTGTAGGTTAAAGAGTTACCAAAATCGTTGCTCCATTAATTCATAAACAGATGTACGTATCCAAACATTTCCAGGATATTCATGTGCATCTGTGTTTCAGGACCTTCAAAGACATCATCGGTGGGTTGGTATTTGACTGCAGTCATGAGGTCCAGCAAAGCCACGAATCCAACAGCGAGTGAGTAGCATTACCACAATATTTTCTGCAATAATGACATCTCATTTACATGATTAGAAAATACAAGGTGGAAGCTTACCTCTGGTTTGCTTGTGAGCAGGTCTGAGAGGGACCCTGACCTCCTCTCATCTTCCACCTTAAGTGATTTCCAGATTATTTGCACTCTAGCAGTTGGGGAGTTTGGTCACGTAGACCTGGTAAGGATTGATCTTCAAGCTGCTTGCGCACAGTGACGCAGATCTTCACATGCTGCTGCCTACTCCAGATTCCATGTTTTTATAATGTAATCTATGGACTTCTGCCTGTGACAGGTGCAATTAAAGAGCAACATGAAGTGTCTTTTCGCCATGAGGGTCCTTAAGAAGAAGCTGATCCTCAACAGCAGTCAGAGAGAACACATCCTGAGAGAACGCCGCATCCTAACAGAGTCTAATTGTCCATTCATAGTCAGGTGTGTGTTCACAGTCCAACACTTGTCCAATTAAGACTGATCTGATTATATTTTCATGATTAAAAAATAGCTTTAACATTTTGCCTTATTGTTATCGATCACAGGCTACATAAAACCTTCAGAGACGCTGACTGCCTGTACGTTTTGACAGAAGCTTGTCTCGGTGGGGATCTCTGCAGTCTGCTCAAAGACAAGTAAGTTTTTTTGGACTGAAGAAAATTAAGATGCGAGGCCCTTTATGTCATTATATCACATTGCAATTTCTCAGACTAATGTCTTAAATCTGTCTACATCGTACGCACAGTGTGTTTTGTTCAAACACTCCTACATACTGTTTCAGGGGGTATTTGGACGAATGCAGCACCAGGTTCTACACAGCTTGTGTTGTTGAGGCCTTGACCTTTCTTCACCATCAAGGCGTTCTCTACAGAGACATCAAGCCTGAGAATGTGGTTCTGGATGAACATGGTTATGCTAAACTGGTACTACAATTGGTTGCAATTTTGAGTTCACATTTTGAGCAGCATGTTGTTGTTGTTTTTTTACCAAATGTAACTGTAAATGTGATTTCTGCCTTTTGTAGATTGGCTCCAGATGTCTGAAGAGGGTTGAAGCCGGTAAGAAAACCTGGACATTTTGCGGCACGCCGGGCTACATGGCACCTGAAATCATCTTAAACAAAGGCCACAGTGTATCTGCAGACTTCTGGTCACTGGGTGTTTTTGTGTTTGAACTTCTGAGCGACAGGTACAATTTACATTTTAATTTATTTAAGCTTATTTCTCCAGTCATAGATTGTAATGATGGTGATAGCCTCACATTTTTCCTGTAACACATAAAAGAAGGTACGTTAAAACAACAAAATGTAACTTACTGGAGACAGATGCTTTATTGTTGAGTCTCATCGTCAGGTCATCAAATACTGACGCTTTGGCTTGGTGCCTGTCGACTAAAAGCGTCACAAGAATCCTAAGGCTAAGAGAGGGAACACGTATCAGCTGGGAAACAGACTTTGACACAACACTGGAGCGCTCTCCATCGAGTGACAGCCAATTGGTTCGCTCCTGTTTACCTCAGTTTCTATCAGTCTCCCTTTTCACCTTCTTTGCCTCCTCCATCAGCAGGGTTTTTTTTTTCTTTTGCAGTCTAGAGTTTTCAAAGTTATTCCAGTTGTCCCATGTTACCTGAGGATAGTAACGCCTCTTCATGTTCTTAGAACTCTTGCACTTTCTTTGTGCTGTAATTCCGCCTTTGTTTTTTAATGTGAAGAAAACGGCCGAATAGCAGAGTTAAAGTGAGGTTTATAAGGGAATCCAATCTATACATAGATTATGTCATTCTTCTACAGCCACAACACTGTGCAATCAGTATTAATTGATTAAGACTTTAGTTAGGCTGTTACTTAACCAGTTGGTGCTTTTTACTGCATTAGCCGCATTGTACCTCTATTGTAAAGTGTTACCTGTTTTCCTCTCCAGGCTCCCATTCAGCGACTCTGACCTGAATAAGATTCTGACTGCAAGCATTCGTGGCATCGATCATATCGACTTCCCAAAAACCATCAGCAAAAGTGCCTCCAGTCTCATAAAGAAACTGTGCAGGTGCTTGTAAATATCACCCACTAGACACTGTGAATTATGATGTGAACACTAACATGCTTCTCGAGCTCTTTCAGAATGCTTTTTCAGACATTAAAGCATCCTCCATCCACCCACTGCACGGACAAACAAATGGAAGCAAATGAACAAATGCTGCATGTGTATCCGACACTGGCTGCTACACCACCTCTTGAAAGACACAATCTGATTATTAATTCATAGATTATTTGTTTGTGTATTCTTCCTTGCTTTCCATCACCAAGGAGCAATCCCTCGGAGAGGCTGGGCAGTCAGAGAAATGGGGCCAAGGACATTCAGAAGCACAAGTAAGACGACAGATTTATTACACCAGAGGAAAACACTCAGGCCTGTGCTTGGAAACATGTTTTATAGGTTGTGATACTGTTTTTTCTTCAGATGGTTTGAAGGTTTCAACTGGGATGGGCTTTGTAAAGGCACATTAAACCCTCCAATTATTCCCAAAGTAAGACACGTTCATTTTGTTCAATTATTTTTTGTTTTGTGATATCTCTCTTGCTGCAATGTATGGAAGTGATTGAGGGCTGAGTGAAGACATTTATTTTCCTGGTGATCCATTTTCTAAGTCTGATCTAAATTGTTTCTCTCTTATGTTTATGACCTGAGAACTGGTGGAAGAAAGAATAATCATTGTATGTTCCTTAATTATCTATGAAAATGTGAGAAAAAAAAGAAAAGTTAAGTCAAAAGCTTTTTTTTTTTTTTTTTGTTCATGTTTGTGTGAAAAAAACATTCCAGGAGATTTTTTTCCCATGTGTGAAACTGAGTTAGAAAAAAAAGATTTTTCAGGTGTAAAACCAGAATTTCCTGGAGAAAAAAGAAATTCCCAGATAATTTTGCTGATAATTCGCATTATTCCATCTTAGAAACTGATAGCAGATTCATGCCTATTACAACACATTCCTTTGCTAAATAAAAACCTGGCAATATTGTTACATTACCAGCTAAAACACAATAGATGTATCTTGTGTTTAGTGTGCAGAGAAGAAAAATACTCTTCTGGAAGAGGAAAGCTTGAAAGCTGAAAAGTCTTGTTTAGAACATAAGACACTGGTGCACTTCAACCTCTTGTGGTCAAAATAATAACACCTTCCAAATGAGCCTGACAAAATGTATTTTTTATTTTTTTATTCCTTCACTCAGTTTCACAGATGGAAAAAAAATAAGTAATTTACAAAGATGATCCTGGCAAAACTTTTTTCCAACAGTTCTCAAGTCATAAACACAGGAGAGAAAACAATTTAGATCAGATTTAGAAAATGCACCAACAGAAAAACGTTTTGTTTTTTTTCCTCAGCAATGAGTAGATCTACTGTCATTTATTAATTTTATTTTTTTTCTTTCAGGTGAGGCCTCCTTTGGACAGCAGCACATGTGACCATTACACTGAGGCCTCGGTAGAGCTGTGCACAGACTGGGAGGATTTCTGATGGATCAGCTGTGAAATCAAAGAAATTAACCTGTCAGAGAATACTTCATCACTTTCAGGTTTAGTCCTCATAATTAATTCACTTGCCCTCAGTCTTACTGCCATCGGGATTTAATTATAATTTCCGAACAATCAGCAGCTGCAGATATTGTTTGATAAATGAACCACGCTGCCTACTGTGTTGAACTCAGACTGTTTTTTGATGTAAAATCTCTACAGATTTATAAACATATGAGTTCAGTGATGTTTCTGTCGTTGAATGTAACTCAATAAATAAATTGGCTGCATCTCATTGTCTTTTCTTTCCTCTGAAATCTGCAAACTCAAGCATAAGGTTCACTTTTTTGGGACTGCATAGTTTGATCATTAATTGATCTCTCCTCAAATGCCTGCGTATGATTAAGACATGACGTCAGAGCAGGGCCATTCTTGCAGAAAAGCGTCAAGTCAAAAGAAAGGCAGATGGATAAATACAGGAAGTTGTGTGATTTAAACTTTAAAGCTCCCTCCAGAAAGGATGTACTTAACATATTCCACTTAAAATTATATAATTTTGCAAAAGTCTATTTTCTTAAAATCTTTAAAATCCTATACTCATTTTTCCTCATTTAAAATTCCAGTATCTATAAATATGTTATTATTTCCAGAGTTAAATGTTGGACACAAGATGCCTCCTTGTCTTTGCTGAACATTGGAGCAGGATTTGTTTCCAAAAGCATTTGTGATGTCCAACCCTTCTTTTATTTTAAAAGAGCAATTAAGCTTAAAAAGTTGAAACATTCAACTGTAGGAACACAAAGAAAGACACATCTGACTAAAGGGGTCAAATGAGCCAACAATAAAAGTGTTGATAATAATGTAACGTTAATGTGACATAAGTTAAAAGAATAAAATAGATAAATGAAACTACACTAAGAAATAGAAGAAGGTGATGGTCAGAATAAATATGGTACAAGTAGTTTATTTATTTATGTGTTTATTTATTTTCCTACTGTTTTTCTCTTTTGTTGTGGCAGGAAGTGACATACCTACACGTTCTTTAATTTTCCCCCAAATCAGGGCTAATTTCTACTTGTCTGTCAAATATATGTAAATGTTTGCATTCTCTTTTTCATATTTTTGTGAATAATTCTTTCTTAATATTTATAGAATGTTGACATTGTGTTAAGAGTCACTGGAGGTCATTCATCAAAATGGCATGCAGATTCCTCTGGAACCACAAAAGGCTTAATACTACCTTCTTCACATGTGCAGTAGTCCTCCCTAATACCTGTAAACACACTGTAATGTGTTCAATTAGCGGAGTTACCCTTTAATAGCCTATCTGAAACTTGAGCTCACAATGCGTTCGCCAGTCGAGGTTTTATTTTGAAGGGTTGTGACCGGAAGTAAAAGCACACAGTCTGCAGCTTGACGCGTGATCAGCTTCAGATGGATCTGCTGCTCAAGTAACTTTGGAGCCAAATCTGAGGAGAGACACAGGAGCCTTTACGAGAGGTGAGACGCGTCTGCTCCTTCTTTCTTCTTTCTTCTTCTTCTCCTCTGTATGTTTGTCGTGTTTTCAGCAGTTCAATCAGTTTCCAGGAAACCCAACTAAAACACGAAGGTTCTAGATTTAAGAAAAGTTTGGCTGCTGCTGTGCTGAGTCTCCGGGCTGCCGAGCTGAGAGTGCGTGGCGGCGTCCGGAGCTGTGTGAGGATGAATCAACCTGTTAACAAACTGCTGCAGAAAGTTTTAAAGAATCAAACCTCGCCTGTGATGATGCAGTGACGAGGCACAAGCCACACAGTCCTGAGGAAAGCAGCATTTATTGACGTGACTCTCAGCAACACTGCCTCCTCTGTGTGAGACCTTTGTGCGCGCGGTGCCCTCACCCTCTGCCAGTGTTTGCGTTGAGTCTTTAAGTTTTATAGATATTTTTTGCAGTGTGCTTCCGAATTCTTTAAAGGGGCGCGCACGTGTGTGTGTGATGTGTGTGTGTGTATGTGTGTATATGTATGTGTGTGTGGCTGCCCTGTGGTGTTCTGTTTCCCTGATCCAAGCTGGGGATAATTATAGCTGAAGAGTGTTTCAGCCCTGTGCTGTAGTTGGTTGTGAATGCAGGAGGCATTCACAACATATGTTCTTCTGCGCACGGAGTTCTTTATTTTACTTATTAAATCTTCCGGGTCAGTTTGGCCCTTAACCAGGGGCGTTGCTAGGCCTGCAGCTTTACAGGGGCACAGGCCCCCTCCCAGACCCCAAAAAAAACTGCATGTCTTCTGTTCTAAGTATTTAAAAACAGCCCGATCCCAGCCGGCAGAGCAACGTACGGTAGGTCAGTGTGTTGGCATCCTGTGGATAAACTAGCCTCCGTTAACGTTAGCTGAGCTCTCTCCCTAAATGATTCCCATTAACATCTGGCTCAGTGCAAGAGCAAAAAAAAGCCAAACCTACCTCTCTCCCTCTCATTCACATTTCTCCTCCTCCCTGCTGCTTCTTTGTCTTGATCCCCTCTGTTTTTAAAGAACTGTCTGATGTCCATGACGGCAGCCAGGCTGTCCGCTGACAGCGTATGCGTATCTATGATCCGCAGCAGTGTTTGTATTTAAATTTTGCCCGGTAAAAAGTGTCTGGCGACGCGGCTGCGCTTGGCTCCAACATTTTTCAACGTATTCCCTCCATTCAGACACAACATATTCATCGCAATTGGGAATCGATCTTGTCTCTTTTTCTAATTGATATCATTCATAATTTCAGAAATATTTGACGTTTTTCAGCCATTTTTTTTCCCATTCAAGCAGATTACGGAACGCTCAAGAATCATGCATTTTCACAGTTTTTCAAGCATATTCAAAGCTCATCTAGTCATTCACACTTCCAGATAGAAACTCCATTCAAACTGTGAAATGTTCACAAAGATTAGGACTTTCTCACCTGAATTCAACTTTTTCACAGCATTCATTGAGTTCATTGAGAACATTGTTTGAGCTCTTCATGTGACACAAACAACTGGAATTGTCCAGGAATGAACAGACTACGTCCCGATCAACGTCTTGGGGGAAAAAATCAACATCTTTGCTATTACTTGGGCGATAAGAATAAGCATTTTCTGTTTATCTGTGCAGTATTGATTTAGTTCGGGAAATTCCGAGACCGCGATAAAACATTAACGTCAGCTCAGAATTCACTCATCTGGGACTAGAAAATCCTTTCTGTTGCTAGGTCGTTACTAAGGGTTGGATTATTTGCTGTAGTGGTAAACTACGTTCCATTACACATATGAGTCTACTGACGTGACTGATTTTGTTTCAGTTATTAGTCAGACCCCATGTATTTCCATGGAAACACGACGCACACTCGCAAAAACCTTTAAAATTTGAGAGCAAATTGTCCATCAACATGCATATATTTTGATTCTACATTTCATTTTTGTTGGTATTAGTTGTATAATCGCAATATTGCCCTCGAGGGTGTGCTTTTAACGTCATTTGAGCACGACAGTGATGCGGTCCGCGAGCAGCACTAAAGTAACTCTAATATTGCTTAATTAAATCAACTCTCAACTCTGTGTCCGCTACCAGTACCAACCTTGTTACCATCATTGTGGCAACCGAGATCAACTGGGCCAACACAGAGCGATAGATTTATTTAGATTAGATTTTTAAGTGTTTCTCACTTATGGTGCTGAGTCACGTGACGTGTGGTCATTGGCTGCGCACCCCAAAGGGTCAGATAGGTGCCACAGAGGTCCGGTCACGTCAAGTGACAGACAGGTTATGTTTTGATATTTTGTGAGATGAAC
>OMLP01040492.1:0-15232 GCA_900302685.1 Spondyliosoma cantharus | reverse complement strand
CTGAGCAACACCACGGCCATCGCTGAGGCCTGGGCCCGTCTCGACCACAAGTTTGACCTCATGTACGCCAAGAGAGCCTTTGTCCACTGGTACGTTGGGGAGGGCATGGAGGAGGGAGAGTTCTCTGAGGCCAGAGAAGATATGGCTGCCCTGGAGAAGGATTATGAAGAGGTTGGGATTGACTCATTTGAGGAGGATGAGGAAGGGGAGGAATATTAGACCGGCTTAGCTTTCATTTGTTATTTTCAGGGACAAAATTGGTCTATTGAATAAATAGAAATATTTAAGAAATAGAGCATATTTTGCATGTTGGTTTCAACTTTAGAAATATTGTTTGTTTGTTTTAAATTTACCTTTTTTTAAATTCAGTATCTACTCACGTGCCTAAGGTCTGAGGTAATTCTTTTGTTGTGCATTGAGAATATTACTTTATGACAAGATGGAAATAACCCAATGTTTGAAACCTGTGTTGATGCTCATTAAATATTTCCACACACTGCCTGCTTATTTATTACTTTAAATTTTTTTTCTCTATCTATCTATCTATCTAGATAGATGTGTCTATGCACATAGCTATATTTTTAGTAGTTCTTAGTAAGAAGGACCTGGTTTTCAGGGAGACATGCAGTTCAGTATGAAAACGTTCTTTATTCAGCTGACAAAGACAGTCATGGATGTCTCTCATATAAACACAATTTCCACACATATCTCTGGCTTTCATTTATTTGATACATTATGAACTACCTACTTACTTCATTTGGAGTGAACCATGCAGGTTACTGTAAAACAGACAAACAGTACCCTTTATATGTATACTGATCCTATGGTGGAGTCACTTACTGCTGACATTTCTCTGCTTCTCATCACTCAGTGCCAATATTCAGCATTTTCTGATTATCGGCATCAGTGATTTTTCTGTCAGACTGCTTACAAAATAAACTAATAAACAAATGTGCTACTTTGGAGCATCCTCTCATACAATGTCCTCCAAACAAAAATATCTGACTGTTAACACTTCACAATAATAGCCTATAAACACTGAATGATCTGAATACGCAACTAATGTATCAAATAAATGTGGTGGAGAGGAAGCAGAAAATGGAAATACTCAAGTAAAGAACCACAAAACTGTACTGAAGAACTACTTGAGTAAATTGTACTTTGGTTGTTCAAAATTTTGACACAAATTAAAAGCCGGTCGACCCCTACTATAGTTTGAGACGAAATGCAAAAAATAATATTTACAATATTATTGAGGTAATAATACAAATACCCATAGATATGTATGTTTTCCCATAACTGAATAAACAAGCGGTTCTCAGAGGAAAATCAGGTCCCCAGAACACTGAAGCTAGAAAAGGTGGCAGGGTCCGCCACATATAAACAGGGTAAGGTCCCTTGAGGTCAGTTTGTTTATTCAGTCATGAAAAGAAAGACAGTTTATTTTTTTTATTTTTTTTCTTATGATCAAAATGTATTCCCCAAAACCAAACTACATAGTGCCCCTTTAAAATTAACTTGGCCCATGTACTGTATGGAGGCGCCCCCTAGCGGAGGTGAGTAGTGTTGCAGAAGCAGGGCTCACATGTTCAAGAGGGCAGAGACAAACAAGGACAGGAGGTTGGTCCATATCTGAGCCTATAGGTCCATGTCTGAGCCCTGTATGTAACAGCTAACTGAAGCTAGCTTAAATCACCTCAGGTTGTAATAGTCAAAGTTAGCTAGCTAGCTAGCTTGCCATGGCGACACGCTGGGGAATATGCAGTGCAGGTAAAATTAGTCACGACTTCTCGGTGGCTATACGGACCCTGGCGTCTGAAGACCACCAGGTACGGTGCAGTTAATGCAGCTGATGCAACTACACACACGTGCCGAAGTGTTACATGACGACTAAAGTGGGGCTACTTTTCAACGGAAGCACGTAAACGCATCATACAATGATTTAATTTACTGTGGGCACAGCTTTAGCAAATGAATGCTTCGTGTGTCTGAAATTAATTCAACAAACACACACACTTAGCTGTGAAGAATAGTGATTGAAAAAAAAAAAAAAAGGTGGAGATATTTCCATCGTTACCTCAGAGGTTTGCCCTCCCTCATCGCGCCCTCTTCTGCAAAACTCTTAATCCAAAGTAAATATCAGACCGGTTTTTCTGGAAGACTCTGCAATCTGACCTCTGTCCAAGAGGACACTCCCTGCTCACAACCTCTCAACAATCAGCCGAGAACACAAGTTTATATAATGTCAAACTGTATCTGTGAGACTTGTGTGTGCGCAGCTGATGGATGAGGCCAACACTTGACCTGCACACTGCAGACAGATAACATATATTTAGAATTGATACTTCTGCAGTAGAAATGAAAATCTCGGTGTCAAACTTTAGAATAATCATTAACTGAATGTATCAAAGTGCAAAAGTGTAATTTTGAGGTATTTTACCAGAGCATTTCAATTTTTTTGGCTTCCACTCCACACCATTTTGGAGGCAAATATTGCACTTTTTCATTAATTTCATGACTTTAGTTGCTAGTTTCTTTGCAGAATCTGTTTATTGATGTGACCTTTAACCAATCAGATTACATTACATCATTGATCACGTTGACCGGGACGAGGCTGCAGACGAAGGATGCTGCATCAGTGCCAAAGTAGTGCTTTTTTAAATTTACATTTTATCAAAGCAAAGCAGTAATAAAAAAAAATAGTAGAAAAATAAAGTAAACATAGTAATAATAAAAACTATGTCCACTTTTTTCTTCCGAGTGAAATCGTCTTCCTTTTTTACTCATTTGTGAAGTGATCCTTGCTTCTGCGTTTCATTAACGTGACAGATTTCTCCTACATTGTCATTTATATTTAAAGTTTGGTAAATGTTCAATCAACATAAATCCCCCCCACACGAGTGCTGAACAGAACTGTTCCCTTCGTCCTCCAGATAGTGGCGGTTGCAGCGAGGGACCTGCAGCATGCTGAAGAATTTGCCAGAAAGCACGGCATCCCTCGAGCATATGGAAGTTATGATGAGTTGGCAAAAGATCCAGACATCGGTGGGCTCTCGCAGCAGCATATGGCACAATGTTTTGGTCTAAATGGAATCAGCGTCTAGTCAGCTGAAGAGACTTGAGGCCTGTAAATTAATCATAACGAGCATCAAGAATGCCAATCTTAAGCGTCTGTGATTTCCAGACTTTATTGGATAATTGAAGTATTAAATAATGTTTCTAAACACTAATCTATCTCTTTAGATGTGGTCTATGTCGGCACCATCCATCCTCATCACCTGAGTGCTGGCAAGCTCTTTATGAAGTCCAGAAAGAATGTGCTTATCGAGAAGCCCCTGGCCATGAATTCAAGGGAGGTGCAGGAACTCATCAGTGCAGCCCAAAAAGACAACGTGTTTCTCATGGAGGTAACCTTATTTTTTTTCCCGACCAAAATCACTTGTACCATTCCCCAAATATCTGTTCAAACCATTCCACGTTTACTTTCAGGCAATTTGGACGCGCTTCTTTCCGGCATCGCTCGAAGTGAGGAGGCTGCTGAGTGGGGGTGAGGTGGGCGATGTCCGGCTGGTGAGGGCCGATCTGGGAGCTCCACTCACCCACATCGCTCGCCTGGCTGAGAGGAAAATGGGAGGCGGGGCACTGCTGGACCTGGGCATCTACTGTCTGCAGTTCGTCTTCATGGTGTTTAATGGGGAGAGGCCTGAGTCCATCCAAGCCACGGGGCACTGCATAGACACAGGTGACTGTCTCAAGGAAGTCAATTTACCAAGAGAAGTTATATAATTTGATGGAATATTCACTATTTACAAACCTGGATAAAACTCTTCTTATCAAAGTTCTCTCTATATCTTTCATCCAGGTGTTGATGGGACAGCAGTCTTGGTCCTGAAGTTCTCCGGCAACAGACTGGCCATTTGCACTTGTTCCGTCACCGTGATGCTGACCAATGATGCGGTTATCACTGGGACCAAAGGCAACATTAAGGTACCAGGAAGCACAGCATGCAGTAAGACGAGTAAAAGCATGTACGTTAGAAATACGCTAATGTTAACTCATATCAATGTTAATGCCAGAGTAATGTCAACATAGAGTTGTCAAGAGTCTTTATCTTTGTATGCAGTCTGGCTCTGTCTGAAATAAAAACATTAAAAACTTACTAAACATGATAATATACAGTTGACCTGGTGAAATACTATTACTGCTCATAAGTATAAATACTATTAATTACGGCTGCAACTAATGATTATTTTGGTCAAAACATGTCAATCAGTGAAATGAAACTAAACCAGAAATTATTCACATTTAAAAAAGTTGGATTCAGAGAATTTTGACGAACCAAAAAACTTGCTTAATCGCTGATCAAATTTGTTGCCAATTAATTCAGTAATTATTTGTTGCAGCTCTACAGTTGATACATAGATCCAGGCTCAGTAGCTTAATTAACTAACAACTGAATTTACTTGATTCACATAATCCTAGCCAGTCAGACAAGAGGTTGCTGTTGTGGCTGTTTCTCCATATTTAATGCTACACATTGAAAAATACAGACACCAGCAAACCAAGGAACGCAAAATATCAACTACAAGTGTTAAAGCCTTAGCATAAATGGCTCTAACACTTCATGCAAAGTGATTTACGTGACACTGGTTTCCACATCAGGTACCCAACCATATGTGGTGTCCCACAGCCTTGGAGGTGAATGGGAAAGAGACGCAGTTCCCCCTGCCAGAGGCTGACATGACACTAAACTTCACCAACAGCACGGGTCTACGATATGAAGCTGAGGAGGTCCGCCGCTGTCTGCTGAAAGGTAAAAAGTTGCTCACATGCATAAAAATTAAGTAGCTAGCTGTTGCATTTCACAATTGATCTGTACTTTGCTATATATTAATAATTGTACACCTTATCTGGACCAATCAGCTGTCGGAACCTCCTGAGATCATCTCTTGCATTGTCATTGTGTGTGTGCACGCTTGCTCCCCTCCAGGACTGAAGGAGAGTCCGGGGATGCCGTGGGCTCACTCCAGCCTGATAGCAGAGGTCATAGACGAGGCCAGGAGACAACTGGGAGTGACATATGACCAAGACGGCATCCAGTGAAGCACACCTGTACGTCAACATGCAGAATGGCGGACTCTGAATTAAGTTTCCTGTTGAATTCAGGGCACATGGGATTATTGTAGACGTTCGGGCGAAGATTGGACTGTTTTTTGCGGACTCTCTTGGCTGTTTTGTAAGGAAATAAACTCAAATGAAACTCTAGCTCTGTTTTTTTCAAGTTTTTACACTAAGACATGTGTATGTAAATAATAATTGTTTATGAAATCTAGTTACCACAATTTAATAACACTCTAATAATTTGTCAGAAACCTATGACACATATGTTTATAATCCTTGATAAACAAAATACCTTACACTCTGGATGATCACTGCCGGTCTGCGTGTCACTACTAGTTGCCCGGCAACTGCTCAGACGCTTTTCACTCCTCCGGAAGTGCGTGGCTCTGAGGAAATATGGCGCACAGAGCAGTGCATATACCAGCGGTGTTTATTGCTTCAATCTACTCTTTTACTTCCCTCTGTTTGTTTATTTTCGTCGCTTTCGCAGCGCTTGGAGCAGCAAACGCCGACAATGTGTTCAGTGCGAGTCAAACGGCCACCGTGTCCATCGGCGCCGCCAGAGATCTGCGGTGAGTTCACTGACATGTCAAGTTACTGTTAGCTAGCTGCTGTACGCTAACTTGCTAACGTGAGGTCGGTTATAGTTACTCATCTTTTGTTCCACTGTAAATGTGTTTTTTTAATTTGTTTGTGAGGTAGTGCTTCAGGTTACACTCTCACTCTTTCAAAAGCGTCTTTTAATCCCGTGTGCCAGGCTCGACTGCTTCTGTGGATAAGCCCCTGCAGAGTGAGGTGGAGATGTAAACGTTACCTGACTCCATTCCAAAAAATGCCAATTTAATGATTTCGGGCGCATTAAAACCATTCCCTCTCTGTCAGACTACCACTTAATATAATTTTCCAAACGCTATTGTGTTGTAGTAGATTTCGGCTCAAAGTTGGTTGATTTTTCAGCACTCTATATTTATACAGTCTCATTTGTCTGCTCCTTTTTATAACGGTGCTAACTGTAAAAAGGAAAACCACCACCATAAAACACCATACCTAGTGGTTATGAAGAGATTATGGACAAAAATGTTTAAATTATAGCACGATTTAGCATTAGCTAAGGGCTGTATATGTACATATATGTAACATAATCATGTCTGATGTTTGTAGATGATTATGAGGTTTGTTGATAAAAGGTGGTTTGAGTAAGTTTTTGGTAGTTTTGCCTTTTGCATGGGTATTGCTTGCAGCTTGCAGATGCCTCCTCACATCAACTTTCGGTGTCATAAATGTGTATTAAGTGTTACACATTTTCAACAAGGATTTCCACCATGCATTGCTTCATTGTAAGATTTAAAGAATATGATCATGTATGTTCAGGCATATGACAAAAATGAATAGTACAGCTGCAAATGGGACCACTTAATTTAAGAATTGAACACGGCCCCTCAGTATACAACATATAACAAGTAGTCTAATGAGATCTCTGACTCTCCTTTTGTTATGTCCTGTCATGTCACTATTTTGTACTCCAGCATGAGTACTACCGGTTGAACAGTTGCCATCGACTGCAAATTATTTTGAAAATGTTGGCACAGGATGTGTACTGCCTGCAAGGTTAAAGGCTAGATCACATAAACCATTCACATTTACTCAAACCAAAAGCTAGAAAGAATAGACTTGTACAAAGCATGTAGGTCTTTGAGTAAGAATAATTCAGCAGCAGTATTACAAATACAGCCCTGCTTTTGTTGACAGATGAATCTTGACATTTTAAATGGGATCACTGGATGATTTAGTACTATATGCGGTAGGTTTGATGCATTGTGAGGCCGGCTATCGCTTTTGTTTTCACTGACCAATGAACTTGCTGTTGCCTTTTTCCATGTACGTTTTTTACGATCTCATGTCCTCTCTCATCACTCCAGGTACCTTTTGTATGACGTGAATCCCCCGGAGGGTTTCAACCTGCGTAGAGATGTCTACATCCGCATGGCCTCCCTGGTGAAGACTTTGAGGAAGGAGGGGGATGACTGGGTGTTGGTGCTTCCCCCATGGGGTCGCCTCTACCACTGGCACAGCCCCAACATCCACCAGATCCGCATCCCGTGGGGGGAGTTCTTCAGCCTCACCAGCCTGCAGGCCAATGTGCCCGTCATTGAGTATGAGGAATTCATTGCTGGTGAGCTTTTCATTTTACTGACAACTTTTAAAGCTGTTTATACTTTGATAAATAATCCTGAATCTTTTTCACAATGCAAATGTGCCATGTTCTACTTAGCTGTGTGTGTCAAAGTGAAACACCTACTGAGTGTGTTTTCTTCCTCTCTCGGGTCTAGAGAATGGAGGCCCATTCATAGACCAGGTTCTGGTCTTGCAAAACTACGCAGAGGGATGGACTGATGGGAAATGGGAGGAAAAAGTCGACAGGCGACCTTGCATTGACAAGTTGATGTACTCCAAAGATAAACAGGGCTACTACAGGTAAAGCAACACAATGCACAAAACCCATGATAAAAATTTCAACAGCAAAGTGTAACAAAAATAAAACCAGTTTCAAGTATAAAGTTTATGTTGTGGCTATGTATCTTTTAGTTGTGGTGATGCTGATGTTTTCAGTGATGCTTTTTGTCTATTGTTCCTCTATTAAGCTCAAGTGCCAAAGAAAATGAATTGTAATTACAGTATAATAACTCATTAGACCTCCTTCAGGCAGTGATGGATCCCATTTACAGTATTTAATGATATCTCTGGCTTCCTGCTTGCACATCCCTCTCCTCTCAGTTCATCATCAATTGATTTATCCAGTTTGTGTTTCCAAGGGGCTGGTTTTGGGGCTTCGAGGAGACGAGAGCTCGAAATGTAACATGTGTATCAGCCCAGGGCCACGCGTCCATCATGGCTCCAGTTCTTCAGAAAAACATCACAGTGACGTGAGTCTACAGAGCATCATGACCACAATAAATCGATATTAATACAAACAGCTTTATTGAGCTGACAACTTTATCCCTTGAACAGTTAATTTTTGATTCAACGCAGTACCTAGTTCTACTCATGAAGCAGCACTGTAAATCTTTTGTAGGACAGCTTACATACGCAGTGGACAGCATATTATTTCATAATATTAATTCTGGTAGTTATTTAATGTTAATTATCAATTATCTTGCCAGTACAATACGTCCTACCACTTATAATAGCATTTAAATTGTTGTGCAAATTACTTTGGGTTGTTGTGTCTGGGCTGTCCTCCTCAAAGATGTCGGCGTGTAGTTTGATGATAAAAGAATTCTGCGGAGGCAAGGCTGGGTGGAAAGATAGAGCAATTGTGTCCGACCAGGTCGGCCGCTACCCGGTATTCTCAAATCTGCCAAAGTTCTAGCCAATACTTTGTCCTCTGCTGCTCTGTCAGAAAACCTCTCGGACCTTCTGCCTTCGGAATCTACAAAGCCACCCCACTTTTTGAAGTGCCTCCGCTTGTACCTCCCTTCTTTCCTAATTGGTGTGTCCATCTATCCAATAAACAAGAAGAGGAGTTAACCTCACTCCCTACGCTTTTCCCCTGAATCACCACCTAACCTGTTATTCATTATTAGGTCTTGTCCCCCAGGGAGCCCTGAGGGGCATCCTGCCACTCTCCCGGGAACCTAGGCATTTGACCATCCTCACCCTCTGGCATTAAGATAACCTTTACCCTTTACCTTTATCCCCTACATAGCTGAATGAACACTCCTTGGCCCCGGGACTTAAAACCCTACCACCAACCACATTCCTTACCTCACAGCAGGAAAAACCCGTTGGTCACAGTTGAACTAACTTAAGATCCTAGATAAGAATGTGATGCAGTCCAGACACCTCAGGGTGTTGGTATAAAACATTTTAGAGTAGTAACGATAAATGGACACTGGTAGGTAGTAATAACAAAAATATTTTGATAATTGCTTCATCAGAGGAATTATTTAATGCAAATAGAGTGAAAATTCTCAGAATCAAGCTTCTTAATCGTGAATATTTCCCAGTGTCTTTACTCCTCTCCGATAGTAAACTGAATATCTTTGGGTTGTAGACAAAACAAGACATTTGAGGATGTCACCTTGGTCTTTGGGAAACACTGATTCGCCTGACATTTTACAGACAAAAACTACAAATCGATTAAACAACAAAATAATCTACAGATAAGTTGACAACTAAAATATTCACCAGTTGCACCTCTAGAAAATCTAATGTTTTAATGAACTCAGTCACACTAGATGCAAAGCTTGCACTGCAAAGCTTAGTTAGGAATTAAGGCTACTGTGAATTGTCTCAAACATATGCCTGAGTTACAGCGTGAGATCGAGCGCATTCATTTGCATGAATAAATCATTGCTTTTTGACTGTTTTAGCTTTATAACTAGCAGTACTACTTCTGGAAAGCTACTGAAGTTCAATTCAGCGTGGAGCTATTCACCATCACTAATCCCACTGTGTACAATAAAAGACATTTCTAGCTAACGCTGGGTTGACGAATCAAAACAATATGTTCATATATGTCCAAATGTATCCACCTGTAAGTATATTAAGTATAAATGCTTTAAAATTCAGTGGAGTGGCAGATTCTTCTATTTGTGGGAAGCTGAAATATGATCTGATGTGATTGCTCCCTCAATATTATTATTACTCAGTTTGTCACCTCAGATCTTGTGACACTCACAGGGACTTGGTTGTTTCCTACTATTTTGCAGATCAGTCATGCTTGACCGAGCAGAGACGCTCCTCCATGATCACTATGCTGGGAAGGACTACTGGGATGTAAGTCAATCCATGGTATAAAATGGAAACAATGTTAATATTTTTGTCCTATATTTTCACCTTGATCCTATTACTGTCTGTAAAGTGACGCGGTTGTCTCTGCCACTCTCTTTGGTCAATGTAGACCCGCCGCAGTATGGTTTTCGCCAAGCACCTGAGAATCATTGGAGACGACTTCAGAGCAAAGTACCTGAACTCCACAGATGACAGAGACTACACGGTTTACAGTGAGGACTGGACCCGCATGAAAGTGAGTCAGCATATCAAATTGCGACATGGTTATGTGATCATGCAGGTTGAATTAAGGCTGTGGAAATATACAGGCAGTGTATGTGCAGCATTTAACATGCACTGTAAGCACTATCATTTTACATATCGCATATTATTTGATGGGAGTTAATTTGCGTGGTTGAAGTTCGCAAATCAGATCAGATCACATCCTTTACTGCTCGATTGATAAAAGTGTTTTTTCAGTTATTCAGTGCCATATTTGCCATAAAATGCCATTAAATCATCTTTGTATATTTGTGACGTTTGAGTCTGCGTTAGTCGATTTCACAAATTGTATAGCTTGACGTTATGATCACTTAGTTTCTGAAAACAACTACTGACTTCAGCCTTTTGACGATCCAGGCTCAAGTTGCAGGCTGTACAGTAATTTAAACAGTGGCCTGGTGTTTCTTCACTCACTCCTCAGGCCAAGCTGGGCTCAGCTAAAGGTGGTCCATACCTGGGGGTCCACCTGCGCAGGAAGGACTTTATCTGGGGTCACAGAGAGGACGTCCCCAGCCTGAAGGGGGCAGTCAAAAAGATCCGCAGCTTGATGAAGAAGCACAAATTGGACAGAGTGTTTGTCGCTACAGATGCAGATGGGGAAGGTAATGACATAGCAGCACATTCAGGGTTCCAATTGTAACAAGGATATAAGGGATCAGGGATTTTACAGCTCATGAAATCAATTACCATATTAAAATCACAGTCACTGTAAATGCTTTTATAAACCTGTGTTGTCGGCCTCGTTTTTGTAGAATTGAAGGAGCTCAAAAAGTTGTTGCCAGAAATGGTGCGTTTTGAGCCGTCCAACGAGGACCTGGAGCTCCTCAAAGATGGAGGGGTGGCCATCATTGACCAGTGGATATGTTCACACGCAAGGTAAATTATCATCAATAGTCAATAATCATTATCATATGATTATTAACATAACAGTTTATCAGTAAGGTTATTAATATCAGACAATGATATGGCACATTTTTTTATGTTTAATTGTTAATTACAAGTGCTTAGCTATGTTGTCTTTCATTCAAACTCATGCCTTTTCTGTTTGAACATCTGCGTTCTTCCCCATGTATGAATTTAACCTTGAGTCTGTCACCATTATCAGATCCGATTAACTTTTCTAACCACATGCTTCCAAGCAACATTTTCCAACAGTTTGGTGCTAATGAGCAACTGTTAGCATGCTGAAATGCTCAGCTAAAATGGTGATCATGATAAACAGCATACCGGCGTAACATCAGCATGTTAGCACCGTCATTGTGCATGAAAGGATATTAGCATGGCGATGCTAGCATTTACCCTAAAAAAAGCACCATTGTGCCTTAGTTCTGCCTCAGAGAGCCACTAATGCTGTTATACCCTTATTGCAATGGACAAAACAAACAAACAAAAAAATGCGATGTCTTTTATTTCTAATAATACTATAAGATGTGAAGATTTTGATCATTTGCACTATTTTGAGCAAAGGCTTAAGTTAGAAGAAGATTTATTGCTTGCTGGTAATCATTGAGAAAGAGTTCTTGCCAGTGACTGTGCTTCAACCCTTGGCCAACTTGGAAACAAAGAGAATTTTCCTTTCTCAATAACCCATGGAAAATATTTAAAGATGAAAAACAGGTCAGAGCAGCTCATGCACATACATTTTTTATACTGTGTGTCACATGCTCGTGTTATTTTTCCAAGGCGCACGTTCATTGCATCGATGTCCTCTCTCCCATGTTTTTATTCACTCATGTCTTTATTTTTTCAGATTCTTTATCGGAACATCAGTTTCCACTTTCTCTTTCCGGATCCATGAAGAGAGGGAGGTCCTGGGCTT
Organism: Spondyliosoma cantharus; assembly: GCA_900302685.1. Classification (NCBI taxonomy): domain Eukaryota; kingdom Metazoa; phylum Chordata; class Actinopteri; order Spariformes; family Sparidae; genus Spondyliosoma; species Spondyliosoma cantharus. Next base: position 3,237 of record OMLP01040492.1, on the reverse strand, counting down.
TGACCCCAAAACTACATACAATCGTTTCTGTGGGGACACCGAGAAAGAATGTGAACAGCCCACACACTGGAAAATAGTTTACTGATGTTACCTCTGACACGAGACACACACAAGTGCCAAAATCAGTGGTAGAAGTGACATTCATTTGTATGGAATATACAAGATATTTTAAGTGTTTAATGGTGTATTTTTTCACTTTTATGGTTTCAGAATTGTGCAATCAGGTCTGTAGTGACCACTGTGACTGAACCTTGAGCTCAAAAAGACAAGAATGGGTGGCCAAACATGTGTTACTGTAACATTCAACGAGTAAACCTGCAAATGTTTTGTATGTTGAACGTTGATCCCTTCATGTAATTTATGACATTTGTTACAAACAAAAAAGAGTGTCTTATAATGTCTGCCACAAACAGTGTTGAATGGAAGCATTCTCAGTTTTACGTTTTGTGAGATTCAAAGATGTTGAGCATCGTATTTTTGAATATTCTTCTTGGTTTGTTTTGTTTTCAAAAATGACACCACATACGTATGAAGTAGCGTTCAGAGGTCACAAAACATAGTATGGAGATTTTTAATTAAAGGTACCCTGTGAGTATTCTTGTGAACAACTAAAGGTGCATTCAGTGGTGGACTAGAAAATTAAAGGGCACTAGTTGTATACGGTGGAACACAAGCACACAGAAAGGGCACTGTTGTGTTTCACCTACCATAGAGGCATCTACGATTTCTTTTTTCAAACATGGGGGCACTAGGGGGGCAGTTCTTCCCTCATAAAACATTAGCAAACTTCCACATGAAGTTCTCGAGAAGTCTTCTTCTTCTATACTGCATTTTGTTTGCACCACTGTGTTACCGCCCCTGTGCAGATTAGTAGATTAATATGAAACTGTCGAGAGGAGAAGTGTATTGTGTTGCCATGCTCGAATGCACAGGCATATGTGTCCTTGTGCCTTTGCACAAGAGCCAAACAAAAAGGGGATACGCTCACAAAAATCCAGCTCCGCTGCACTATGAGTGGACAAAACCTCTACAGGGTACCTTTACAATATTGCTCATGATTTGTCGAAAGGATGTGTATTTCAGTGTTTGTGTGGAATGACTTTCCTCCCTTATTTCCTATTTTTATGCAGTGTCAGTATTAACATTTGTTACGTGGGATTACATTATTAATGCTCAATCCCTTCTCTTTGAACCACAGACTATACTATTTTTATTTGGCATATATTATTATGGTGTTTTAGCTAATGTTGCTACCAATGAAAGAAACATGAAATGCCACGAAGGAGCCACCGTGTCTTGTCAACACTATCCAGCCGCTAAGCTGTTACCTTACAACACACCCTACTTTTTCCACTCGTGAGCATGTCCACGTTTTAAAGTTTGTATGCTATGAGCATTGTCTCATGACTTGGTTTGTACAGTGGATGTGTGATTTTGTTGTTGAATAAAGGTTTTTGCCAGAGGTTAAACATGGCAGAAAAAAGATGTGTGAAAATAAAGACAGTTTTTTGCTGTGCTATTTGCGAGCTTTAAAATGATGATTGAAACCAAACTGATTTGAAAAGACGTGGGATTGAGCTAAAAACTTTTAGCTTAGCAGCTAAAGTGCAGATTTAGGCTGAAAATAGTCTGTAAATCACGTATTTATAATACTTTTGGCATCCTGGACGTTTTAACCGTATACTTCAGCTGTTCAGGAGAATGACGTTTTGCTGTGAAGCTCAAGAAATGTTTTGTGGACTAAAAAAAATTCACCTGGCTTTCCATCAGCATTAGGGTGAGTAGATTAGAACTGAATTTTAATTTTTGGGCAGAACAGCAGATGATATATATATAATTATATAATTATATTATCTATATATGTCTTTGTAGGCTTGGGAGGTAATAGCAGCAAGAGTTAGAGGCGGTTATCCTTTGAAATTTCTGATATCTTTAAAGAGCCATGATAGTTTTCAGAACCAATTCGGAAAGCTGTGCTTGACCCTCGAGCAGCTCGTTCAGCCAGATGAAATGACTCAAGTCCGAAGGATTGTGCCTCCGGCTTGTTACCATAATGGAATACCCGTTGGACTACATTGTTAGGACAATCCTTATTTATGTTTAGTTTCCAGAGTCAGGTGTCCTTTCACCTATGCTCTGTTTTGCCCAACCCTTCATATTGGACATTCTTTTGTTTTTTGTTTTTTTATTTTTATTGTGTCTGGTAATGGAAAGGTACTACATGAAAGCACCTGACAGATGATACTGTCAATCAGTTCAATCTTGGCGAGGAACATGTTTTGCTGTTTTTCAATAGTTGTTCTTTGAATACTCACACGGCAGGTGTGACAATATTCACCTTTTAAATAATAAAAGCAATTTTTTTGTCTTCAATTGCTGAAGTCTCGACCTTTCACCAATAGCTTTGTATAAATGTGTCGACTGAGATTATATGTTTCGTAGAATGTTTTATCTAATACATCACATGGCTTTTGTTTGTTGTATTCTTATCCTGTCAGCATGACATGGATTTATTTAGCTTTTGCACTCTCAGCATGGTCATATGATGTCTAGCGTCCGGAGAATTCAGCACATTGTTTTGACTGTTCCCTGTGGATCCCTCACATGATATTAGTGTGATTTCTCCCTGTGGAGACCTCCCCAACAACACCTGACCAACAGGAGAAACCAGGTGTGTAATGAGATGCTCGGTGTTTTTCCTTAGAAGGTTCTGTAACCTTTTAACCGGTAATTATGATCACAGATTAATCTTTTTTTTTTTTATCTCTTTATCTTAAAGGAGTAATTTGTAAGTTATGGACAGAACTTTTAGTTTAAATCATTAAGAAAAAGTAACATTATCAACGAAGTGGAAAGAAACAACAGTGTTGATGTTATGTCAAAGACGTCCACTGAAGTTAGCTTGCAAACCGGCTGGCCCCGGCCCATCTTGACTCATAATACCACTTTGTAATGTTGATAAAAAATGAAAAGAAAATTACACACAAAAGTTCAAGAGAATAAATATTCTTCTATTTTCCTTATTAAATGGAAAAATACAACTGTACACCTTCTGAATCCAATTTTTCTTTCTCTTACCAAACTAAGACGAGCTTAATTGAATCATTAACACATTATAAAACACTCTTGGGGAAAAAAAGCATCTGCAAAATGTCCTCAAATATAAATAATGAGATTTTATTTTATTTTTTTTACTAGAAATTAGACAAATATACTTGGTAAGATTTTGAGTTTTTT
>OMLP01040491.1:0-20371 GCA_900302685.1 Spondyliosoma cantharus | reverse complement strand
TGGAGACGCCCCAAGGCAAGGCTCAGGTCCACCCCTCGTCCGTTAACCGCAACCTGCAGACACACGGCTGGCTGCTGTACCAGGAGAAGGTACGGGGGAAGAGTGTGCGCGTCTATCATCTGCTTTTTTAGGTCACTTCATTGCTAATGAAAGTCAATCCACAGGTGAAGTACAGTAAGATCTACCTGCGAGACACCACTCTGATATCGCCTTTCCCCATGATGCTGTTCGGAGGTGAGATTGATATTCAGCACCGAGAGAGGCTCATCACTCTGGACGGATGGATCCACTTCCAGGTCAGAGGTCACCAGGGTTTCTCTGGTTTCTCTTCTGTAACAGCAGCAGCTGTTTTCTTGCAAATTTGAAATTTGTAGGCCAATGAATTAGATCTTCTTCCAGGTTTATTTGATGAAATAAATGTTGTTCGCCCTCGAAGGCTCCTGTTCGGATTGGTGTGATCTTCAAGCACCTCAGGAAGCTGATGGACTCTCTGCTCGAAAAGAAGCTGGAGAACCCAAGGATGAGTCTGGAAGGTAAACTCGAGCGTCTCAATACAACTTATGGCACGAAAAAATGCATACAAAGTACTGATCGCCTTGTGTTTTTGTGCATTTCTGACAATAATTAATCAAATGAATTTTCGCTGCTCTCTACAGTTTATAAAGGCGTGGCCAAGGAATGGTTTTACTTGTGGAATTTATAATATTAGCCATAATCTTCCTCAAAGTTCCTGTATTGTGCTCATTTTCTGCTTCATACTTTTATTCTGTTTTTTTAATAAACATACTTGCATTCATGATCAATGTAGGATCTTTAAACTAAATAATTCTACATTTTAAGGGACAAGTTAAATAAAAAATGTTTTTAGTTTTTCAAGCCAAATGACCGGTTTATTGTTTACTGATAGAATTCTGTATTGCTAGTATTGAAATATATGTAGATTTCTGAATAAAATCACATAAAGATTGATAATATAAAGCTATACAGGTTTCAAGCTGATGTTTCTGTGGATAAAAATACGAGTACAGTTCTGTTTTGTTTTGTTGCTAGATCTGATTCTTGTCCTTGTCTGTTGTAGGTGAGAGGACCATCCAGTTGATTCTGGATCTGATCAGATCAGAGCACGGCCACTGAACAACCTGCATCCCAGTACATCTTCTTCCTCGCACAGACTGGACGCAGGAAATGCTTCCTTTTTGTTCTCTGTCCCTTCAGACAAACGACACCCAGCGTACGGAGAGCAATCCTAAAGACAAACTCATGGACACGAAAACTCTTACTCACATTGAGGCTGACTGTATCATATGAAATGCAAAGACAGTGCTGAAATTCGAGAGGACAAATCATTAAAGAGAATTATGTTGCCAAATGTGGCAGAAATAAAGCTGTACACATTTTTATTGGAACCTTTTATTTTGTCGTGGTTAATAGTCAAAATAAAATGCTGCCGTCAAAAGTACACAAATAGACGGCGGGTGTGGAGGCGGGACAAAACAGAGATTAAAGGTAAAACTGCAATAAAATCAGGAATAATCACAGATAAGATGAGAAACATTCATACAAGTTTAATTTAATATAAATCCAACACCAGGCCAGCTGTACACAGAAATGACTTTTAATCCGTCTTCACTCCTGCAGTTTCAAACGCAGTTTACATAAATAAAGCAAACTCAAAGTGCAAATATTTGAACAATCCACACAATCAAACAAACAACAATCCACAAAGTACACAGAAAATATTGCATGTCATCGTCGAATACATAATATATTTTATTTAGTTAATGTCAATCCATTTAAAAAGACTTTCAAAACTGTGTGTTGCAGGCTGAGTGACAAAGAACAGAACTTAACTAAGGAACAGAGTGTGAAGTAATCTTTATAAGCACACTGTGAAGATAAGTGTGTGTGTGTGTGTGTGTGTGTGATCACCAATCACAAGATTGCTGTCAGTTGACAGGCTACTCTCACATCTAAGAGGAAATGAAAACAAGTTAGTAGATGACACGTGATCTAATTTTTAAAAACTGGATGGAATTGCAGAGCCACAAAATAAATACAAAACTGACAATAAATTACAATGCAATCATCATGAAGATTGAGCCTTTGTGCAACATAAACATGTGGGTAATAAATAAGCTCTGTATCCAGACAGGGGAAGTGACCTGTTGTGTTTATTTTAGCTGGATGTCCTGTTATATGTTCATTATCTGATTTTCCAGATTGTCCCTTTCATCAAAATACTGGATCAAAGACTTCATTTCCTAAAGAATAAAATACAATGACATTTACTGTTCTGTTTATAACAGAAATAACGTAATAAAAACATGCATGGACACAGTTATCACACTCATTTCCATCGGGTATATGTCCTTATCTTTACAGGAAATACCAGATGAGGAAGTGATTACACTTGTGTAACCTTCACGTTCGTTACAAACGGTACAACTTCAACTCGTCCAGCTGGTCTGTGTGTTAGTACTGGATAACGCTGTACCCTGCGTCCTGCACCGTTGAGTAGATTGAATCACCTGAAATCAAAGCAAAGATGAAAGCAATGTGGTTGAATAACAAAAGTAGAAGTATGGGAGGACATTGAGTTTGAGAAGTTGCATAGTGCAGAAACAAGTGATGGGGGGGAGACAGAGACACCATTCAAGATGACTTTGAAGCTGTTAGTTTAAGGTAAAAAAAAGTTATATAATGTTGCTTTAATATACAGTAAAATGTTCCATAATTTGTAGAAAATTGTTCAACACTTGCGAGTGTCACCTGACAGAAATGAAAGAGGTTTCAGTTGTCTTAATGTTAATCGGACGCTATCCTCCAGCTGCTTCAGTGACATGACACAACACAATAATATGGTGTCCGATAACAAAAATGTTCAAGGTGCACAAAAATGAAAAAGAAAGTGTCCAACAACAGGGCGCTACCATAAATCAGGCTCAAGGTCTGTGAAACCATTCAGTAACGGTTCTGGCGCGACTTTCTATTCTAATAGGGAAGCTCAACCCTGCCTCAAATCTTCTTTTCATCTCGGCACCAAAGAGGACAATCACAACAAGTCTGGTCACACGGACAGCTGCAGTTATGTGAAGGGAGAGTTAGCTTTGAGGTGTAGTTTATGTCTAAAGGTCATGTCTCAGATTAACACTGACGCCTCTTTATGATCCGAGCGAAGATTGTGAGAAGACACATTAAGAGTTGCTCTTAATGCCCCCTCACCGCGTTCGATTCGGGTTGTATATCACAAAATGAAATCTATTTCCAAACCACTATTTTTGGTGTTGAGGAAGTCTCAAGTTTTCTTTGTATCATCTTTTGTCCAAAAGGGGCCACCAGAATAAACAGGAAATGAAAGTTCCTGTAGAAGCTCTAAACTAACTTGCATCCTGCCATGACCAACCACATGCTGCTCAACACCACAAGCCTCTTCCTCATAAAGCAAGCAACACACCGCTCACAGTCAGTAAATAAAACATACCTCTACTGTTGTTTGTTGGATCAGGTAGTGGCCCCCTCCTGCAATATCACATCAATATATTCTGTGTTCTTAGGATGAAGCAAAGAACTGAATGAAATATTAAATGGAAGGACGGACGAATAAACAGAGTCGTTATCTTGTTCACCTGGTTACCGGTGGAGGCAGTCGGGAGGGTGGAGGTCCAGCTGGAGACTTCTGACCGCTGTAGAAGTTCTCATACACAACAGCAGCTGATAGAGAGGAAGACAGACGGACAGAGGTGAAACAGTGCATGCCTGTGTTTTTCTGATAACTACCGTGGGTGTACTTTGCATCCAAGCACTGGGTTAATTGTTAATGAATTTTCCTGAGTTTATACCTGGTGGTTTGTCACCGGTCCGTCTGAGGTTTACAAAGTGCTCAATATCTTCCTGGACATCACACTGCTCCAGTGACTTTCTCACTTCCTCATACAGCTGTGAACACACACACACACACACACACACACACACACACACACACACACAAAGAGATAGATGGAAATAAACAAGGTAAGAGTCTGATGAAGGCACATCTTTAGAGATACGCTTGGAAGTTTGTCCTAGAACGTTTAAAAATTGACATTAAAATATTGATGACAGCCGCTGTGAAGTTACTGCACCTCATCGCTGTTCACACACTGCTGGGAAAGCTGGTTGAGGTGAGTCCAGACTGTGTTCCTCAGGAAGTTAATGCGCTCCATCGCCTGTTTCTCAAACATCTGTGACGGGAAACATGACAGGAACATTCAGCTCATTTACACGGTATACATACTGGTAGTCCAATTTTAACTTTTGTAATCTTTCACAGTCTTACCTCACAGGCCTTGATATGTTCCTTCAGCCAGTCATCGTGAACCTTTCCCAGTGTGGTCACATTCTGCTGATACAACCTGTCTGCCGGTCAAACACAAACATCAGTCTAAACAGTACAAATATCACAATAATACCCAAACACACAGTATTAACACTACAGTCTCTCAAGTGTTGTATCATAGTATTAGCACTGTGGTCTGGTTTATGTAAAAAACAAAGTTCCTCACACATCACTTACATCGATCTTAAGTGTTATCTAACAAGACTGAGAGTGACTCTGTGAGGCTGTTCTTAGGCGCAGCATGGCTTTGAGCTAAATGCATATCTCAACATGCTAACATGCTTTGAAGAATGACGTTCACATGCTAATGTTAAACAGTATCGGAAAACAATTGATGCTAGCTGAAAAGTGAAAGGTGCACTAAGTATTTTGGAATAGATATTCAGAAATGTAATACAATATTGTTGAGGTAATAATACAAAATTATATATATTTATTATTTTCTTAACTTAATAAATGAGCCTTCCTCAGAGGAAAATAAGGGCACAGTTTGAAGTGAGAAAGGTGAAAAACTACCTAGTGCACCTTTAAGGGATCACCCAAGTTAATGCTATTCCTCCTGTGTGGAACATGGATGTGCATCCAAAATCACATTGTGATCTATCCAAAAGCTTTTGCTCAATGTGACTAACAACCACAAATGTGAACCTTTGCTGGAAAAGGAAAAGGCAGGGCATCTTCAAAATCATAAAGACTGCAAACATACCTGCTTCTTCTGCATTCTGTTTTGCTTGCTGTGCTTTTGCGTAGAGCTGAAAGATGATGAATAAAGAACACACTGTCTTTAACATCGGATCTAACGCATGACAAGCAAAGAACACAGAAGTTAATGATCATCAAATCATATGAAAAGTGTCTCTCTGTTGTGTCTCAGGCAAAAGTCACGGAGGAAGTCTGAGGCACTGAGATAATGTTATTGTTATCACATTAATGTTTTAACAGTAGCCGTATCTGCATCTGAGGCAAAAGTGAGTGAGCCAGATAGGACGAATCAGACCACACACACACACACACACACACACACACACACACACGCACGCACGCACGCACGCACGCACGCACACACACACACACACACACACACACACATACGCACAAAAGTATTAATGATTTCTTCCTTTCTCTTGTTTCACATTAGAGGACAAACACAGTCTCAAAACTTTCCCTAAATGGGACATGAGATACAATAAAGCTTATCATAATCTACTCAGACGCATTGTAGTTATTGTTATAACATCACATGGCCAATCAGCACTACAGCTTCTAGAAATATCTTTCTCACACACACTCTGACATGTTGTGGATAAAAGCTTTCTAATCGGTCTTTCACTGGTCCATTAATATGCCGTTTACATCCTGTTTAAGAATGAAACTAACAACTTTTATCATTACGGATTCAACTGAACGAGTCTTTAAAATAATGAGAACTGCCTATTAAAGGTTTTTTAGAGCTCAATCTGGTGTCTTGAATCTTATTCATGATGTACGACAAAGTCCTCAAATCTCATGAAATCATCATTTAGTCATCTTAAATTATAACTAAATACTACAATTGTTTCAATTAACTAATAGCACGTCTTCTCTTTCCACATTTTTATGTGATGTGGACCACAATAGGCTAAAAACAACTGTTGTGCAAGTCCAAACGTGGAGAAAATAAATGTTCCAAGGTTGTATTTGATCCTTTGTTGTAATACATACATTTCATATCCATGAGAAGCTCCACTTTTAGCACTCTACCTTCTCTATCTGCTTGGTGTTGTTGGTGTTGGCGTTTCGGTTCATGTTCTGATCTGCTTCTTCTTTATCTCGGCACTTCTGCTCGTACGTCTTCTTTGTCTGGGGACAGCACCGCAGTCAGTATTAAATATCTTCAATGCATGATACACATTTATGCCCCACAAATTCGATTAAAGGAAGCAGCACCAGCGGAAGTGGATCAAGAATGTCACAAGGCTCATGGTGTTCTCTACCTCCCGACTGATTTAATCTGCTGGTATCCAGTTCTGTGCAAAGTGCACGAGAAGAACTTCTTCTTTTGTCAGTGATTTTCATGGTGTTAAATGATGCCACGTGGAAAACTTCCTAGGCTGGTCAATACAACTTCCCTCACCAAAGAGGAAGAACGGAGACAGGGATGACCACTGTCACTCTTTTCAGAACGCAACTGAAATTCTTCACACATTACTCACAAATGGACTATCTGCCGCTGTCACTTTGTTCACTGGCAGTTCTATAAAGATGAAAGACTGCGCCTGACTGAGTGAGCGAGTGAGCGAGTGAGTAACAGTGTCATACTATGAGACATTCAAGTTCTGCTCTTTCGAAGAAAAAATAGGTGAACAGTTACATCAACAGGATGCCTCTCAGCCTTGTTCATGTCCGTGCAAGCTATGAGCTTCTATTGTGGTATTCTCTGAAATGCTAGGGGGTGTACACAACAAGTCATAGACGTACTTGATTGCCGTCACACGATCCAAAGTCCTTAGGAACAACAAATACATTCTATCCAAACATAGGCTGAATATCTTGTGAACAACTGAACCCTATTTACTCAGATATTATTTATTCAAACGTAGATTTTTAGGCTCTTTCTTTTTCTGTTTTTGAAGCATTTAAAGAGAAATGGCCGACTGGTTAAAATCCTTGAGACATGTTAATCTGGCAAATGTTGTTTTGCTTTAATGTATCATTACCAAGTAAATGTTAATTGGTGGAATAGAAGACGAGATAATGAAGGATCTAGATTGGGTCCCTATAAACCTCTCTTTCACTATGCATTTTTGATTGACACCAGATGGGAAATCTCCTGAAAATGAAGGTTGACAGCAGTAACAATATTACTGCTAGAAGATGGTGGAGGAGGGAATCAGTCCTTTTCAAACAAACAAATAAATAAACAAACAACCAAAAAAACAAGCAAACAAACAAAAGCCTTTGAACTTGTAAAACTTGAAACGAAAACCCTGGTCTGAAAAATTGGGAGATGTGGGACGATGACGTGGGCTACTTCCCCAGGAGCACACTGACCATGCACGGTAGTGTCGTATACTAGGTTCGACCTACTCTTTCCTTTCCTCTTACCTTAAAGGTAGCACAACAGCAGTTGGAAAAACAAGCTTGGTACTTTCACTTTTAGAGCTTTAGTATTCACAAAATAGGAGGCGCATCACAGAGAACCTGTAATGGACATCAAACATTTCTACCCTGGTAAAGAAAGCTCAGAAACAACTGTATTTCTAAAAGGAAAATTAAAAGGGCATGATTCCTGTAATAAGGTCTTCTACACATTGACATGGGATGGGAAGGCTCTTCACAGAACATTATTGGCAGCCATCTACAGAGCATCAGTGTCATTGGTGAGGCAAGGTGTCTGCACAGAGCCCAAAGGTGACTGAAAGTCAACACCCACCCCAGCAACATTCTGTTCACCCTACTGGCAAAAGATACAGAAGTGTCCGCTGACTGGAGAGCAGCTTCATACCTCAGGCTGTGACACTCCTGAGCTCATCCTCAACACTCCACTAAAAGTGTGGCATAAATTAACAGCAGCGTGCATTTCATTAGTAGTTGTAGAATGATAAATAAATGAATCCTGATTTTGGCTTTGGTTTGGCAGATCAATCTCTATGAATTATTAATCTTGCACGTGACTCAATAACACATCGCAAAGAAATGAAACTGAAAAGTTATGAGGGGAAGTCCGAAAGTGCCCTTGTAGTAATTTATTCCAGGCCTTTAATAAATGTCTCGTATTTTACTTACATCCATTGTCTTCTTGAACTGTGAGGTCTTCTGTTTGTGGAGAGCATCCATCTGTTGCTCTAACTGAAATGGAAAGGTTGTATCTAGTTAGCAACTTAATTTGTGCTGCAAAATGGCGCAGTCACCTCGGTTAATCACAGTGCTGATAAAACAGCTAACCTTTTTCCTCATTTCTTTTTGTTTTTCTCTGAATTCTTCCACTTTCTTGGCCTCCTCCCTCATGCCGTGCGCCAGTTGTAAGTGTGACAGGCTCACATGTTCAGTCTCTGCAGGGGGTAGAAACACGGTTTACATTCTGAGCTGGACAGATAAACAAAAACTGAAACAAACAGTAAATGTATTTTGAGTATTATTGAAATTTAGGACTTACGTAATTTGAACATGTCCAAGGATTTTTTTAATGTGCTAAAAGAGGCAAAAGAAAAGAAGATTACAGAAGGATGTCACACAAAATCTGTATCAGATGAGTTCAAAATGTAAGTTAAATACACACAAGACCATTCGATATGAGCAACACACAAAGAGGATATTAAAGCTGCACTGTGTGGTTTTCTACCACTTGTAGCACTATATAGAGCGAGACAAAACATATAAGATGATTATTTATGAAATGTAAGACTTTTTAAGATTTTCAATACCAGGCCTTTTTTATTTAGGAAACTGATTGTTTTCTTTTTCACTTTTAAGACTTTGCAAGACCTGCAATGACTTGCTCAATGAATCAAACAATGTGCATTGCAATAATAGTATCTCCAAAGGATGCCTTAAATGGAAAGGATTATATACCCCTGTGATTTCATGATTTAATAATAGGTGCCCTGTCTCACGCTCCCCGCTTGGTCTTCCTTTTTCTTTGCACAACACCTCCAAACAGAAACAGCAGAAACAAAGTCGCACAGATTGCACGACCACTAACATAAGGGGAACTAGACTTGCTGATACAGTAACAAACCGTCAACACTGACAGATCAAATTTGACTGACTTTAACATCATTAAGGAACTACTAAATAACGCAATCCATCATTTCTGCTTTTGAACAAGCACAGAGTGAAAAACTATCCCACGTTCGGTGACCCTTTCATCTTTCTGTTTGCATTGGAACTGAGTCACAACTCAAAAGGCACCTCTCCACTTCTCTAGAGAAAGACTCTGTAAATAGTTCACACATAATAACAGCAGCTCAACACTGAGAGGTTGCTTACTTCATCTCATTGTGTCCACACACCTTCTTGGACAAACCAAGGAGGTCTTTGGCGTACTTCTCTTCAATTGATGCCCTGAAAGAAACAACCAGAAAAAAGTGAGTCCAGCATGCGAACATATGAATTGGAATTTCTGAGGGTCTCTATCACATCAAAACAAATGGCATTTGCTGGCTTTTGCTTGTGATGGGCCAGGTGGAGCCAGCAAGATCTGGAAGAGAATGTCGGGGTGCTCAGAGATTACTTTCTTACTTTTGGGATTGAAAAAGTGGATTTTGTTTTTTCTTCACTTCACCTATTTATCAACCTGACTGCATCAGCAACCTGCAGAGATTGTCAGGTGTTTATATTCTGTAATGTTGGCTGCTGACTGGAGTCGGAGGGGACTAGTCTGTACTGCTAAGTATGTACTGCTTCATGAATGAAACGTTGCAGACAGGAGAGAGGAGAAACAATAGAGAGAACTCATTTCTCTGATGAGTGCTGAAATCAGTGAGAGTTGATCTGAATTGAAACACACAGATACATACAGATTTGGTGGCAATGAGCCAAAAACAATGATAGATTATTGCAAACAAACACAAATCATCCTGCAGTCAAACATGCTTCGCTGGTGGCAAATACACCATTAAACAACCACCCGTGCAGATAAAAATCTATCTGATGTGACTCAGTCATAAATGTTCATGGATGAGGTGATGTTTTAAAGTTTTATTCACGTTACCTTTCATCTCATAAACTGACCTCCCTATCCCGGAAGTAGTGACAGGCGACCAAATGAAACGAAGGATTTAAGCACACAGCTCAACAAATGATATAACATATATAGACATTTAATGCAGAAGTCCTACATATATCTTTATTGGTTAAGGAAAAAATCGACATAGGACACAACCACATGGATAATCCACAGGCCCATTATACAGTAAACTCAAATGACAAGGTTCCGTTAAACATTTTTTGTGAGGCTGTACGTGTTTGTCTGGTGCAAAGGTTTGACTGCATGTCTGCACAAATAACCAATCTACAAATATATATTCTTTTTTGCAGTTGTTATTGTGATGGGATTGAAATTCAACAGTAGACACATAGTGATTACTGATCCAAAGCTCCACTATTAATAAATGTATTTAATATTTTTTGTGACGACTTCTGTAAATCTAAAGTTACTATATGTCCATGTTATGTTCACTAAAATTGTGCAAATATTATACATGCCTTACACTCACACTTTTTCATTTATGGTGACAATACTGTATTTATACTGACTTTCTTTTCTTTCTTAATGTCACCTCTTCCATACATTAGCTCTAGCATTTGTCCATACTGTATTTTCTTTAATTTTTTTGTGTGACTGCCGTTACAGTATTTTGCTAACTTACCTTTTACCCTTTGGTTTGAAAAAATGCTTTTCTTTTCATTCTTACATGTGTATACATTCAGTTATTTTATCCTGTACCATGGTTCCCTCCTCTATTCCCAGCTGTGTGTTTTATTCTGCTGTGAGGATGCCTCTGTTCCCGTCACCTAATCATTAAAGTTGAAGTTGTTTGAATAATTGTACGGCAATTTAACCAGATAAAGTTTGTGTAGTGCCACACGGTGCCAACTGGATTTGGATGTATGTGTGGGTGTGTGTATGTGTTTATCTGTGTGTGGGAGGGAGGGAGGAAGGAGATATTACTTATCAAATGAGGAAGGAGGAAATAAAAATTCAAATGTCCAACTTTGTATGACCCCATTATAAAGTCTACCTAGATGATGCTTCACAATACTTTATTTGCTATAAAGGCGTTGGTGCTACAGTACTGAATGAGAGGAAACTCTTCATTCTTTGCTTGTCTACCACAATTCAAATTCAAATGCAAAACAAGCTTTAATGTGGTCAGTACAGGTTCAGATAGAGCAGCTTTTTACACCACAGCGTTGACCAACTGTTGACTATTGTTGGCAATTTTCTATTTTATTTAAATCTTAAAAAACAAGCATTCAAAGTACAACTTTCTTGAAATGATTTACTCCTTCTCTCAATCTCTACCACAAAAAAAGTCTACTTTACGATTCTATCATTATCACGGCTTATCACAGATATATCAGTATCAGGGAATTATGATTTTAGAGGTTACAATACAGAAAAGGATGCTTGTGATAATGTTTGTGTGATGTTTGATACACAAATTTGGGGGATCATTGCAAAAACTGTGTGTTTATAGGCCGATATATTGATGTCAGAATTTTTTACAGGCTATAATTCTCAGGAAACCGAGAGGATGCACTTGCATTATTATGCTATGAAAAAATCATTATGTCAGTTGCATAAAATGGTCTAAAAATTAACAGTAACGTTGTTTATCGCAATTATTTCTGTCGTTCAGCAAAAGTTGTTATTATGGCTGTCAAAAGAATCACCACGGCCTGTGGTTTAGTTACACTCTGTTTGGCTCTGAAGCCTTAACTTGTATTGTTCATATTAGGGTTTGAAATAATATCACAATATTTTTAGGTCATATCACAAATCACAATATATTAATATTTTGAAATCTCTTCAAAAACACTTCATAAATGCTAGGACTGGCCAATAAAACTTAATATCCCCAAATTTTAGACCAAACGCATCAACATTGCGAGAATACTGCAGAGATGATTATTGCTACTTTCACAAAATACTAACACAACAAGATCTTTGATAAATAATCATCCGTAATAGATGTAATGCCTAAGTGGGTAAAGACAAGTACATCTGTCTGGTACATTCAGAAAACTACATCACTTTACTGTAATGCAGCCTTTAAAAACCAGGAAAGGACAACACTCATGCCCTATCACCAACAACGATAAACAATAAAATACTAATTTATTTCCCAGCCCTAGTTCCTATCAATTGATTGCACGATAACTATTACAGCTAGTACCAAAACCAGCACAGCTGTCCAGTGATTTAGAGCTAGGATGCAGATACAACTATTTTGCTTCATCGCATTTATAAATCATGGCTTTACCTGGCTTTCATGAAATCCTCCACCTCCTTGCATGTCCTCCTGCCATCGTTGAGATACAGGATGATAGCATCATAGCCACCAGTGGAGGTCAGGTCAGTGTTCTGTCAGCGAGATGGAAAATATGTCATTAAATTATACAAATATTATTACTTCAAAACAGATTCCTATCAGACAGACAGCTCCTTCCCCCACTGCTCGGACCAACACCCATCCCTTTACCGTAAGAAAATCAGGCTCTGTCTAAACTTGTTTTACCCTAAAATCACACAATGAAGTTCCCGAGACAACGCTGCACACAGACATAAATAAACGCCTCGACATTAAGATATTAGCCACAGAGTGTAAATTGATGTTTTCGGCTGCACTTCTCCATAATTTAGGTAAGCTGAAGGTAGCAGCCTATAATCAGAGACCTAAACATGCAGATGTCAAAATCTATCAGTTACTGAGTTCATATCTACATTAAAGACATGAGGACACAAGAGCAAATGTAGTTTGTCATTTAACCAGTGATGGACTGTAACATGAGTATATCCTTTTATGCTACTTTAAACCTCGACTATAATACAATTAAGAGAAAACACTGTACTTTTAACTCCATCACATTGATCTGGCAAAAACAAAACTACTAAACTTTTGTACTTTTTATAAAATATGATGCATTGCTATCAATTAAACTACCCCATAGCATATAAAGTAGATTAAATGAACAATTGCATGCAGCTTATACATTAATGCAGGAGTAATAACAGCCCGATAGGGATCTTATTTTTCCTGATTAGTCCTTATTTATGTACTTAAGTAGCATTTCCAATACAAGATTTTTATCTGTGTTGTATTAGATCATGTACTGTAAGTAAAGGATCGACATACTTCCTCCACCACTGCATAAATAATCTACCAAGAACAAAAAAAGTGGAACTCATTTCAAGAGGTCAAGAATTGTGTGTTTCTAATTCCCGTCACAGGCAGATTTAAATAGGAAGAGAAGTGACAGCGAAACAAAAATTAACGTTAGCTTATTTGGCCAGTTAGCAAAACACACACACACACCTGTTAACTGTCAACGGCAGGATTCACAAGCCAGTCTGACTTTTGTCGACCGAAATTAGATATTACCAAAAATATTAATGGATAGATAAACTCAGCACACAGCAGGAGAAACTCACCCAGAAGAAGTCCTTAAAGTGTAGGTGTTTCATAGCTGCTGACAGGACAGGAGAGCCGTGTTTCAACAGGTCTGTGTGCTGACTGACTGACTAACTAACTAACTGACTGTTTCTCTGCGCTGGTAAAGAACCAAGTGGAAGCTGCTGGGCACACCAACGGCTAAACTGACGCATGCGCAGATATGTTGATGATTGATTAATTGTTTTTCTTGTGCGCTAAGCAAAGAAACAGTTTTAATTTTATATAATATAAACATAATATTTAATTAGCCTACTTATTATCATTATTGTTATTAATTATTATTATTATTATTATTACCAATATTATTCGTAGTAGTAGTAGTTAGGTAGTTGGTTTGTAGTTATCATTTTGTTTGATCTGTATTATGAAAATTACATATAATAATAATAATAATAATAATAATAATAATAATAATAATAATAAAAATGTACTGCCATCTGGTGATTGATGGTGGCATGTTCATGGTTTACAGGTTGCCAGTTCAGGCGTAAGGAAAGATAAAAAGCAAGCATAACAATGATATGGAATATACTTGGCTGGAAAAGTATGCAAATCAACATTTAATCAACTCACAATATGCAAAACATAATAGACGGTTCTCTCTTTGGACTTAAACCTTGGTGTAAATACACTGTCCCTGTCTGGTCTGGCTTTCTGTGGTTGTTGTTGTTTTTTTTGTTGCTGTGTTTATTTTGTTTTTTGTTTTTTGAACATGGGTTATGAGTGTTTGGAAGTTGGTTTGTACTTTTCTTTGGTCTGTCTGATGAAAATTAAATATGATGATAATAAAAATGGATGTGCTGCCATCTGGTGATTGCTGGTGGTATGTTCACGGTAAAGAGGTTGCCAGGTCGGGTATATAGGTATAAGTGAAGTTAAAAAGCACAAGAATAATATGAAATATAATAGAATGGATGCATTTTTAATAAATGTATTTATTCACCTATTTATATCTGTATTATTTTACCTGCAGGCTTATTTGACAGCTTCAGTCCTCAATAAACCAAACCTGTTGCTTTTATTACGATAGTTCGTTATATCATTTGTTTATTCTTTCTCCAAAAGGTACAAATACACACCTTGCCACTGCTGCACCTACCACCCACGGTGATAAGGTGGTATTTGTCTCCATGAAATCTTGTGCAAGATATTTTCATCAACACAACAACAATAAGAAAGTTTGTTGACTTGACATACATTGAATCACATGAGCACTGTGCAGGTACAGTGACTCTGATAAGCATGTTCATAGTTCATATATTTACCTAGAAAACACCCTCTCTCTACGCACTACCTTCAGGATGTGGCAATAAACCGGGAGGACAAATATTTTATAACTCGGTTATCAGCAGCGGGGCCCGCGGCTCCACTATATTTATCTGACAATTAGGCCTAATAGCTTTTTGGACACTTTAAGTAATATCATCTTACAAGCTAATTAAACAAGTGCATTGCTGAAGATTAATGGATAAGTACTCCCGAAAATGAAAATGTAGGCATTATCTACTCATCCTCACGCTGATGGGAAGTCAGGTGAAGTTTTTCAGTCCACAAAACATTTCTGGAGCTTCCCATCACAGCAACTTCGCAGCATCTTGCTTAATAATTGACGTGGATGGGGACTTCTCCTAAAATGTTGAAAAATAACTGAAAAAAAAAATACATAAAAAATGGCTCCATACACCTTATCCAGCATTATCAAAGTCTCCAGATTTTTTTTATTTACACACTTAATGTGTGGTGAGCTTGTGTTTCAGATGTGGTGCGCTAACGCTTTTAGCTTAGCTTTAGCCAAGGTGGAGAGTTCAGCTTAAAAACTGAGTGTAAATAATGTATTTTCTAATCAATTTGGGATCCAGGGGCTTCCGTAGAGTTGGATTACACCGGACCAGCTCCATGGAATCATTTTCTGTTAGATGTTTGTTTATGTTATAAAACAAATCCCCATCTACTTCATTTGTTAAGGAGAATGCTGCAAAGCTGATTTGCTGTCAAGCTCCAGAAATATTGGTAGAGCGGATAATGACTGAATTTTCTTTTTTGAGGTGGACTTAAATTGGTGGGTCCAAACGTATTTGCCTTGTGATCCCTCGTGAGTCCTGTTTCAGGTGTCTGTGAGTTGTTCTCAGTTCTCCTATTGGTTTCATTTTCCTCCTAGAGCTACTTGTACCTTTCATACTTTAAGTACATTTTTTTTTTTTGGCATTGGAATCATTTTGATTGAATTCTGCTTGAGTTCCCTTTTTCCTTTTCTTTACGTCACAAAGTTTCAGTCACAACTTTCTGCAAGCCTCTTCAATTTTACTGTAATCTTACTCATCTTTCCATGATTTTGTCACACGTCACACTGATCCACAATTAGTCATTCCTGTTTACACAAAGCAAACATACTAGTATGTTATTTTACCTCAGCCAGCGTGCGCTCAGGCCACCTGACTCCAGCCTGCTGTTGTTTCCAGGGTATTTCCCTGTTCCTGCAGAGGGGAAGAGACTCCTGCCGACAAGCCTTAACATGTTCACAATGCCTGTGGTGGGCAGAGTATTGAGACCTCGTGATCCTAGTTTGAGGCAGGATCGTATGAATATGATTAAAACTAATTTACCTTTGAGTTATTCTCTACAGTGAGTCACTTCCCTGGTTGTGTGTGATCCAATTACAGGCGGTGTCGGTTGAATGAACGGATGTTTGTGTGTAAAATAAACACTTCTCTGTTGATCACATGACATTTTGAGCATGCAAAGTGTTTCTCTTTCTTCAGTGACGTCAGTGTTGCACAAAAACAACCACCGTGTCTAAATATCTTATCCCTATCAGGCCATTAGGACACAAAATCAGACACTGATGCTCCCCTGAACCCTTGTTGTGTGTGTTCAAACTCTACTCCGAAAGAAAGTGATAAACCTTTATGGCGGGGTTATATAAGTGTTATAAGAGTTCTTAAAATTGAACAGCGCGGCCCATCATGATGAAACACTTCTTCATGGCACACTGTAGCTGGATTAGCTGTTGTTTTGACTTTCGGTGCAAAGTAACTTGTGACCTCCTTCGTGTGTTTTAAAGTTTAGTTAACCGTCTAATGTTGTCGAATCACGATACATTTTCAAATTCACTATTTTTATGTGAATGAAGCCTCTATGCCTACATCAGCATGCTTATGTTAATTAAAACTGAAAGTACAAACACTAACTCAATAAAAAAAAAACAATACAGGTGTGTTTTGTGTTCCACAAAGTGTAAAATTGGTACATACTTTATGTAATGCTGTTGACTAAAGGTGCACATGACTTTGTTGTGGACAGAGAAGTCTACCTCAGTGTGGGAGGAACTTGGCTGCATCTGACGGGGATTCCTTGCCATAAAGTTGCGTCACAGCCGGTATTTAAACCGGCACTGCTATCATTAGCTCAAACCTGTTCCTTCTTGTCGAGCCGCAGCTACAGAGCTATTTAAGCACCGAGAGAGAAGAAAAACTGAACATTTGAAGCTTTTTTTCTCTCTTCTGAAGCACCATCGCCGCGAAAATGACTGGTCACGGTGAGTTTCTAAGAAGATTTCATTGAACTTGACCTGGTTTTAGTTTACTTTCACGTGTATCATATCATGGACGTTCAACCTGTCTTATCTGAACTGTGTATTTTGCCCTCAGATCTCGAGTTCGTCGATCTCTGCGCACACGAGCTCCGCGAAGTTGGAGACAAACTCTACTGGAGTTTCAAACTGCTGGAAATACTGATCAAGAACTACAAGACTGTCACTAAGATCAAGTGAGACATGACGTCAATGTACAGAAAGAGGAAATGGAATTTTCTGATAATTAAATTCGTCCGGAGCCTTTAAGCAGAGGAGTCTCTCATATGGACTCACCACCGGTGTCAAAATGGTGGCTCACACATGGGATGTAAAAGCTTGTGGAAACACCCTTATGGAGAGGTTGGATTTGGACTGTCAGAGGACTGCTGCCATATTCAAGACCGGGGCTCTGAGGAGAAAAGCCACATGTGCTTGATGCTGTTGATCCACTGATCCAGAGCCATGGGTGACTGGAACCAACGTGGAACATCTGGATGGAAGTTGTCTGCTGTAAAATGCTGATTGTCACATGTATTCTGTACATACTACTCTATATGTGGACATGTATGCATGTTAAGCTCTATAAGCCCGTCAAGTGACGTAAACTGGAGATTTCTAAGACTTGGAAGAATTAAGTCTTAGTGCATTTACACTAAAAATGTCTTTCCACATGTCTTTTTTTCTGGGATGACCATGAAATGTTATTAAAATATCACTGTTAATGAGTCTAGTATCCCGTGATGTGTTTCATGCAAGTTAAAGGACAGGTTTGGAGGATAAACGTATTTACTGTCTTGCTGAGAGTTAGATGAAAAGACTGTATGTTAAATGTGTAGCTGGAGCCAGCAGCCACTTAGCCTCGCAGTGCGTTAAGACTGAAAAATTGGGATGAACAGCAGTCATTTTTACACGTCAGTACAGAGTTAAACAGGTTATAACATGAGCTTTAAATGTGCTTGAAGGCAGATATTTCTTTTTCCAACGAACAGATCCAGGTTTGCTGTTTCCTTGTTTTTAGGCTACATGCATGGTTTGCAGACTTTGTGCTAAGCTAAGCTAACCAGCTAGCCCACTGGCTGAAGCTGACCTAAATAGTTTAGCATGCAGACCTGACAATGGTATCAATCTTCTCATCTAACTCTCGGCAAGAAAGCTAATAACAGTATTAACTGCATAAGTAATTATACTGATTTCCAGTCCTTGTGTTGGGCTATGCTAACCAGCTGGCTGTACCTAGCCTACATAATGTATTATACAGACATGACAGTGGTATCAATCTTCTGATCTAGCTCCCAATAAAAAAGAAAAATACATTTAGCGAGAGCTGGTAGCCACTTAGCTTAATTTAGCCTAAAGACTGAAAGCAGGGTAAAGCTATTCATTTTTCACATAGCAAGGTTAGCTGTTTCCCTGTTTATACATTAATGATTTCCAAAATGTGTGCTAAGCTAAGCTAAGCTAAGCTAAGCAGCTGCTGGCTGTAGCCTACCTACCTAATTTAGCATACAGATGCAGATACAGTGGTATCAATCTTCTCATTTAACTGTCAAGAAAAAAAGCAAATAAGAGTATTTAGCTGGAGCCAGCAGACCGTAAGCATAGCTTAACATTAAGACTGGAAACTCGGGGAAACACTTCCGTACAGACTGAACGGGTCATAACATGTTAATTGGCTTAAGCCTCATGAGCTCATGAGTTGCCAGTGGGCAGATTTATCTTTCTTTTTTACAGGGCCAGCCAAGCTGTGGTGTCAAGAGTTTTTTGGCTAAGCTAAGCTAACCGGATGTAGCTTCACATTAGAAGGAGAATGGTGTCAATCTTCTTATCAAACACTCAGCAAGAACAGTTAATAAGAGTAATTCCTAAAATGTCAAACTATTCCCCCAACTAATCCTTAAGGCACAATTGTGTAACATTATGAAACCCAAACCTATATACAGCATTGTTGCTGGATATACTGCTTAAACAACTGATCAGTTATCAAAGTTTACGATTTCCTCCTTACCAAATGTAATAATCATTTCATCACTGGATGAATCTGATAAAACTACATCACTCCGACCTCCAGATGTGATTTGCATTATACATTTATGGTGCTATGGAACAAGTTGAGTTGGAGTAAACGATATCTTACACGGATGAATAAATCTGTGTAAATACATGGAAGAAAAAGACGACAACAGCAACACATTGCTATATTCAGGCACTTAAAGGATCCTTACTTTATTTTGTGTGGTAATACAAAAGCATACTGAATTATACAGGATAGGAGAGAAGATCCCTTTCATTGAATTCCATTAGATCGTACACATAAAATGACTAATAATTACATACAAGCCTTTTCTCTGTAGCTACATCCACAAGTACCCCGGCCCTCCACCAATAGCATGCATGGTCTCTATGCTGTAAACGGAGCTCAATGCTTCTTCACACCTATTGGGTTTTTTTGTAGGTAGAAAAAATAAGACAGAACTATAGGTATGCCATGAAACAATATGTGATGTAACTTCATACATGGATGAGACTCATCAGACCAGAATGATGGTTACAATCGTGATTTTTTTTTTTTTTACATTGTACCAAAAGTTATCCCGGACCTGCAGTGAAGCATGTTTGGAGATTTCGTTGCAACGGATCGCGTGTTGTTGAACAGTTTCAGTCTTAAACGAGGATTAAATCTGGGGCCCAAGTAACCCTCTCATCATCTGCATTTATCAAACAATACAACATCTCTGGTAGAAATAACATCTAATTATGACATGACATACAAACTGAGAGATACATCATATTGCAAGAAGGAAGCTTAAAGGGTCGATTCACCCAAATGACAAAATACACTGGCTTCCTTCCCTCTGTCGGTATATTGTGAATTCACATGCATTCAGCAGTTTTCAGTTATGATCACTTCGGTGCAACGCCATTCCAAGTAAAAATGTTTACAGTTTGGGCTTGTCACAGGAAACTCCAGTCAAACAGGTTGCTTCTTGTTATTTTTTCTCTACGGCAGATGTGCATCTTGATAGGAAATGCCATTTTCGATCCTTATATTAAGATAAAGGCAGATATTTCATTCATTTAATCAAAACCTAAATGAAATTGAAACTACCTGCATGACTGGCGTTAAGAGGGAAAATATGTTTTCTTGCATTTGGATGACATGACCCTTTAACATCCGTTCAGCCCGTTCGTATAAGCAACCGCGAACGATCCTTTCGTAAATCTTTATCTTCACAGCGACCCAGCTGTTCACTTTTCCTGCATCTTTAC
>OMLP01040489.1:0-11448 GCA_900302685.1 Spondyliosoma cantharus | reverse complement strand
CGACGGGATGGCCGGGGGTCCGGCAGAGGCCAGCGGGTAGGGGAGGTTACACTGCCGTCGGACCTGCCGTCTGAAGCCCGTCGCTTTGTTGACCTGCGCCAAAGATGTGAGATCCACGATGTAGTTGTATCCGTGTGGACCCAGGTCTGCCGTACCCTGGCGGGCCTGGTAGCTGTGCTCCAGAAGGATGGAGGTTCGAGTCTCATACGGAGTCCATCCTCCTTCATCGTTGGCCCATTCCCAGTACACACCACTGCCCAGGCCCGAGGACTGGGCGAACAGGGAGCGGCGAACGGACCGGGTCTTTCCTGGAAGTCAAAGAGACGACTTTCTATGAATAAACTGAATTAAAGCTTCACTGGATGTCAAAATAAATCCACATTTTCAGCACAACTCCCAAACATACATTTCTAAATGACTTGTAGATATTTTGTGATTCTATAATTTGCTTTTATTATGTTTGCTTCATGTCTGCAGCCGCGGTACTGATTGTTAGCATTGTTTTCTGTCACACGACACAAAGCTCGATCCATTCTCTTGATCTTGATAGGTAACCAATCAGAATAAATCAGGAGCTGCTTCCAGGTCTCATGATGGTTTTATTGGAGAGAACAGCACAAGTTGCATTTGGTGAATATGCTTCAATGCACTGTTTCGATTGGCTCGTGGTCCAGGTGGGGTGGCACTGAGAGCAGGTCATCATCAGTCATGATTAAAAACAGTGTTGACCAACAACCAGTTATCTGTACCGTGAGGTCCAGTGGAGTCCAGTGACCCCTGAAGGGACTGACCCAGCTGGCTTGGAAGTAAATTGTGTAAAATCTGTCAATTTTCTGTGATGGTTATCACACCAGTGTAACCTTTATTCATATTTTAGTTAAGTCAACAACTTAATATTTGCCTTGGTGCATCACGACAGTCAGTAACAGTTAATGATGTAGTTTTAAGGTTTAGTTTGACAAGCATCCATGAGCATTGTGTTTGTTAAGATAACTGTCACTTCATTCAAACTGTGAGCAGTAACACAACATGCTACACTGTGAGCAGTAACACAACATGCTACACTGAGCAGTAACACAACATGCTACTGTGAGCAGTAACACAACATGCTACACTGTGAGCAGTAACACAACATGCTACACTGAGCAGTAACACAACATGCTACACTGTGAGCAGTAACACAACATGCTACATGTGAGCAGTAACACAACATGCTACACTGAGCAGTAACACAACATGCTACACTGAGCAGTAACACAATATGCTACACTGTGAGCAGTAACACAATATGTTACTGTGAGCAGTAACACAACATGCTACACTGAGCAGTAACACAACATGCTACACTGTGAGCAGTAACACAACATGCTACACTGAGCAGTAACACAATATGCTACACTGTGAGCAGTAACACAATATGCTACACTGTGAGCAGTAACACAATATGCTACACTGTGAGCAGTAACACAATATGCTACACTGTGAGCAGTAACACAACATGCTACACTGAGCAGTAACACAACATGCTACACTGAGCAGTAACACAACATGCTACACTGAGCAGTAACACAACAAGCTACACTGAGCAGTATGGAGGTCACACGGACACGTTAGCTAACCTCAGCCGACAGAGGAGCCTCTCAGACGGTCACCTCGGGAGCTCCCCCCCGGCTGTTTGGCTAATCTTTAGCTAGCAGCTATGTAAACACTCATCAAAACAACAGCGCACTGGAAGCTAATGCTAACAGCTAGCGTCATCTGTTAGCCTGGCCCGATGACTGTGTGGATTCAAATCATAACGTTAACAATGATCGGTTAGCGTGCATTATTTAAATACGGTATGATGTGACGGAGGCTCACCTGTGTCCTGCCGGAACTGCTTCAGGCTCGGTATGTCGATGAGATAAGGCGACAGGCTGGGGTCTGATTGTCCGAGGCAGATGCTCGTTGAGCCGGGTCCCCCTCCTCTCTGGCCCCGCGGAGCCAGACACCGCTCGATGTAGGCGCTCACTTGGCCGCTGTAAGGCCGCCAGTACCCGAGGTCATCCTGCCATTCCCACACCGCTATCATGGGCTGAGACTGCCCCACAGACCCAGAAGGTGTAGCTGACACCGACGGCCCGTTCCTGGAGCCGTTCACCCTGGCACAGGAACCAGACACAATCGCCATGTTCAGCAGCTTTAAGCTAACAACAGCTCGTTCTGGTTAGCTGCTCCAATGATTGTAGCTACGACGAAGAAAGAGTCTGCTAGCTGGGCTCGTTCACACACTCCATCGTGAAAGTGTTAACAGGCTGTAGAGGAAGAAGCTACAGAGCTACGATCGGTCGACACACAGCCTGGGTGAACACGGAGGAGCATGTTGACAAAGCTGCAGCGGGTCATGGACGTTAGCGTTAGCTTCGTGACAGCAGCGTTAGCTTCGTGACAGCAGCGCCGCCACGGCTCCTTCCTCTCTGTGCTGCCTTCAGGGACCGCCGGGAAACTCCGGATTCAAGGCACGTTTGAGGGAACCAACCAAAGATGGGAACTTTTTAATCCCGTCAAATGTAGAAATGCCACAAAAGGAATAAAGAAACAGTCAGAAATATTTTATTGATCCTGCTAGAATATAAATGCCAGTGTAGAGAAATGATAAGGAAATATAAAAAACTACATACATATATAATACAACTATTATATGTGCCTGCAGCACGGGAAGAAAACAAACACAACTATCACATGTTTTATTGTCATTTTCTTATTTTTGTATCATTTTTATTCTATCGTTATATCAAGACATTTTCACGTTATTAATACATACTTATCAAGTTATTACAATAATATTATAACATAAGGGTTATGGGTTTAATAATATGGGTTTGCAGCCCATGTTGTAAAAACATGAAAATATATTGTGATAATTTATGATTTATGTTACGTTTCCTTTTTTCCGGTGTGGCAGTGATACACTTCTGTCATATGTAAATAGAAATATGAAAGATATGTGCCTCTACAGCACTAGACTAGAATCTAACTGTCTGTTTATGTACAAGGATATTTCTTTAACATCAATATCTAATGATATATTCAATATATTGACAGAATGTACAGCACTGAGCATCACAGAGCAGTTCAGTGTCAGTGAAAGGTTGTTTTATTAATGAAGCTGACTGTGACATCAGCACACTCACTTCCTCTGTTCAACAGAAATATATTTAATGAACCACAAAGAAGCAGATTCTGATGTTCTGCCTCCGAGTCAGTTTGTTACAAGCTGCACCTGAAGGCTTCATTCTTCTTCTGGTACCACTCAGGTCTTCATCGTCCATCCTCCTCCTCTTCCTCTGCGTCTTCATTAGAAGGAGATCCGATCGCTGTCAGCGGTGTTGCTGCCCTCAGTTGGAAGTGAGCGGGAACCACATGAATCAGTCCATCAGAATCTAAATCTACCCGGCTGAACATTAAACCCATCTTCAGCTGCTCAAATAAAAACATCTGAGGCTGGAAGATGGAAGTTAATCTGACTTTAGAGACCACATGTTTTTAATCAGTTACTTCAGTCAGAACAGTCTTTTTTCTTTTTCACCCCACGGCTATGACCTAAATAAAATATAAAGCAGGATGAACTAAATTACATTCTGTCTACAACGCTCAGAACAACTGAGGCAACATGGATTATATAAAAGATTACAATAAAGTGCCTTCTGATCCGGATCGCCTGGGAGAGTCCTGACTGTTTGTCTGCAGGCTGTTCATTAACTTCACATGAGAATAACGGAACTGTGCGGTTCTGACAACAGTCTGAACATCGTTTGAGTCAGAACTCATGTGGGATCCATTTAACTCACAAACTGACACATAATCAATAATTGAATCAATACAACCTTTTCTCTAAATGACAGATGTAATAATATAAATCTGTAAATGGTGCACTATAAAACTAACTCTGTTCAGTTCTGCAATACGAGCGGGACACAATGTTTCACATAATAATCAATGAAATAAGAAATATATCGTTCAAACTCAACTTTATTTATACTGCAGATTTATAGACAAAATAAAAACTGCAGGAACTAAAAGAAAAACTGAAATAAACAAAAGGTTTAAAGGAATTAGACAAAATATTCTTGGAAAGATATTGATTGGTAAAATAAATAAAATCCAGTAAATATAAAAGTTGTATTAAAGCTGTGTGTGTGTGTGTGTGTGTGTGTCACCTACACATCAGAGATTAAAGGTGTAGTTCACCTAAACTACAAAAGAAAACATCTTGTTGGCTGTTGGTGTTTCTGTTGTGCTCGTGGTGTGATCAGGTGGAGGTACTGACACCACCTGGTTAGAGAACCTCATGTTTGGTGTTCAGCACCAGGTTCTGTCCCTCACAGCTGGTACAGGTCCGGTGCTTTCACATCATCTCTGACTCGTCACTGTCACATTCACACCTTCACCTCCAGATTTGAGAGTCAGCTCATGATATGAAACTTGTGTCTAAATGTTCGACATGTACAGTTTTTAATATCTGTGGTTTGCAAAAAGCCTCCCCGCTTTGTGTCCAGCCGACCGGGTTATAGTCTTGGAAGTAGTTCAGACTTTATTGATCGGGCTTGTAAAATATCTGCCGTCACTGGAACACAATGAAGCTTAGTGCAGTTTAGTTTCAGTGCTCAGGAGGTTTCACAGGGACGATTTCCTCGAATGATGAGTTAAATAATCTGGAGCTGCAGGTCAACACACCTGAAAACTGGACAATCAACAAAGACTGACACACTTCATGTAGCACACAGTTATGATGCTGTAGATCAGACGAACAGGAGGCAACAGTTGGTGCAGGATGTGACAGAATAACATGCTGACGTGTTGACGCCTGAACACTGATGAATCTCACACACGATGTTTGAATCTGGTCTTCAGGAGGTCGACGACGCCACAATGCAGAAGTCACGTGGTGTGTGATCCAGTCGATACGTTGAATGATGAAGCAGCAGCGACCTCGACGCCATCGATCAGGAAACAGAGTCAACGACTGAGCTGAAAGTCAGACAGGTGCAGCTGCAGGTGCGTCCTTCATGCGAGAGAGATGTATTCTCTTTGAGTTCATTTATGAGCTTTTTAGGGTTTGTATAAATAAATAAATATCTGTATAAATTAAAAAGTGAAGATCGTGTTACCTTTTAATCACAGGAGGAGCTGACAGACTCATGTTTTTAAATCAGTGTCATCTTCATATATATTGGAACGCAGCGTGTTTATATAATACACCAGATTATATATATTCATTACGTATCGACCAATAAACAAATCAATGTTCAGTTATTTTTTATATTGTTAAAGATATTACCATATATCCTCCAGAAGTATTTTATCTGGTAACAAATATTCTCAGTATTGATCCTCGAGCGCAGTTGTTGATCCGGTCGGAGAGCAGAGATGGTTTCAGGATGTTTGAAAGGTCAGAAGCTGAATCACATTAAGAGTTTGATAACACTGAATTATGTATTTATTTTTCTTGCCTACATTTCTTTTAATGCAAAGATCCGCCTGCAGTCTCCAGCCGGCGTAAAACTCATTATAGTTGTTTATGTCCTTATTAACACAAACTGTATAAAATATAAAATATTAAAAAAACAAGTGCTGAGGTGGAAAAACAGCCTCTCAAAGAGCAAAACACTTAAAACTACACAAACTTGCATAATTTAAAACATTACGACTTAAAAAAAAACCTCATATAAACTGTATATTACTGGGTTTGACATCTCATTGGCTGAATGATGCGTCAATCATCCAGAGGCTGGTGTGTGAGTGGCTCAGGAGAGAAGAGGAAGAAGAGAGGGTGGGACACGTCTCCACCATCACTCACCGGCTGTGTCTCAGTTCAGGTCTGCGTCCTCTGCAGGACTCTTGTGGTCTTGAAGGCGAGTCCTTCAGAGAGACCTTGTTAACACGTCAGCCGTTGTTAAATGTGACGGTCGAGCCTCTGGAGCATTTCCTGGTTGCGTCACCAGATGTTTTACTCTTACGTCACCATTTCTGCCGCCCAGGCCCACGACAGTGACGATCTACGCCACGTCGCCATTTTCTCTCTTTCTTTCTTCTTTTTTCGGGCGTGCAAAGCATCTTGGGATATGTGAGGCCACGAAGGATGGTAGCGGTGCGTCCTCCAGAAACAGGGAGAAGAAGGAGCATCTGGAGGAGCATCAGATTGGACAGACTTCACACGGCGCTGTGAGGTGATTGGCTGTTGTAGGCTTCATGGTGTCTGCTGTGAAATAAGACACAGACGCTTCACTGGTGCTGGTGATTGAACCTTGCTGATGTGGTGGATATATCAGAATGTATTTTTAATATTTCTCAGTATATGTCAACAGATGCTCGTTCACTCAGGGTTATAGATGTGGATCTGCTCTCTGGAGGGTCTATTTCTCTGCACATGCTTCTGTATTCTCTGTGAATCTGTGGACATTGTTCACATCTCTCTCCTGAGAGCGAGCCGCCGCCGTCTCTCAACACAGGCGTGATTTAGTTGAGCAGAAACTCGGTGATGGACGCAGGAATGTGAAGAATGTGGAGAGAAGAGATGGAGGAGAGCTCCGTCCTGTCTTACACCTGTGCACACCTGGCTGCTGTTCAAACGTCGAGCATCCACTTCTTCACCAGGTGATTATCGCTGCGAAAAAGAAAATCGTAATATCTAAAGAAACGCTTTTTGTCAAATTCATCCTTATTGTGGAGAGACAGTGTGTTTAACTATCACTGTACTAAAGTCCACAGAAGGAAGAAGAACAACCAGACAAAAAAACATCGAACATCTGCCTTCAGTACCGTCTCTGCTGAAACAATGAGCTGCAGGGACACAACACCAGCATGCTTTTACTCTCAACTTACCTTCTGGAAACTAAAAGCACATCCTGTGGAGACACTTAACACAGTGTTTCTGTCAGGTAGCTGCGTCTCCAAGATTCCAGGTGTTGAGAATCGTTTCCAGAGGTGGAAGAAGTGCTCAGATCAGAGAGAGCGCCAGAACAATCAGTCGGATGCCAAGTGACCAAAACGCATCCAACTATTTAAGGCGTCATAAAAACAGCCAGCTGATCTAAGAGGGTTTATTCAGCCTCAGAAGGAGAATGAAGGAACACTGGATCCTTCAGTTCATCTCAAACATTAAAGCATCTAAATCATCAGCATGTTTAGAGATACGTGTTTCTTCAGAATGGACGACAGCTGCAGTCTGAGCTGTAAGATGGATTACAGTATTTCCTCTGAGATGTAGTCTGGAAGCATTAAAAGTGAAACAGTACCTGACTATCAGCAGCTGTCTGTATATCATAGATTGTATATTACGGCTGAGATGACGTTGGTAATCCCAGATGTCACCGTCTCGTCTTCATCCAACGTTTCCTGAAGAAAATGAGACTTTCTGTCCCAGAGCGCTGAAATAATTTCTCTAATTTTCCGCAGCACAGTCAGAAGCTCTGCACACTGAGACGTTGTGGACCGGGCCTCTGCTCTTTGAATAGTGTCAATGACACGAACCAGCGCCGCTGCATTCAAATTAATCCTATCATGGGCCGGGGTGATCGGGCGAGGCCGTCCAGCCGAGGATGAAATAATGAAATACGTCCTCTCTTTTGGTCCCGCTGCAGCAGAGAGAGCCGGCCGGCTGCAGGGGAGCAGAACAATCTCCATTAACCAGTGGCTCTGTGCCCACATCCAGGCTATCAGTATCAATGAAACGTCCTCCCTCACTCCTGAGGGTGTGGACCAGCGTGAGCCCAACATCTGGACCTCAGGACACAAACAGGTCCACCTGCAGCTGGCTGCCCGGAGCTCAGACCTGCAGGGTTCTGTAGGTGTGAAAGAACCAGGGTCCAATCCCAGCCTCAGCCTGCACACACGGGCTTGTCTGGTTGGAGACTTTTATTAGAGACAGACTGATGTTTTTGGTCCAACGACAAAAAAAATGAATTAGGAAGAAAGAATTCTGATATTGATTTGTGTGTGTGTGTGTGTGTGTGTGTGTGTGTGTGTGTGTGTGTGTGTGTGTGTGTTTGGCTCGACTGTTGAGGGATTATTTTGTCTTCCTGAGTTTCCTGCGTTTTCCTGATCGTCGGAGCACTTTTGTGTTTTTAAAGGCGCCACATAAATAAAAAATGAACCGCAGGCAGAATATTTTACAGTTAATGAAAACTTTAATGTCTAAAAATGACATCAGCACTGAAACAGTAAACTTACTGGAAATATGATGATGATACATTATCAGACGTCCTCTTCTGCATTATTATCTCTAAAAAGAAAGTTAGACATTCAAACACACACACCAGCAGATACTGACGCCTCAGTGATGAATGTGTTTGTCAGCAGGATTACACAGAAACTACAGAGCAGATTTCCACTAACCTGGATGGAGGACGAGTCTGGGCCCAGAACAGACCTCACTGACTTCTGGTGTGGATCCAGATAAAGGGACAGATCCAGGAATAGATTCTGGGATCAGTTGTTTTGTGACGTTTTTCATTAATCTCTCGTGGATCAGGCGTGTTCAGGCGGCTGGTTTCTCTGAGTGAGTCTGATCCCAGAGTTTCAGGAGCACTGCTGGACTTTAGTGGAAGTATTCACTCCACGTAGCACCGTCCTGTTCTTATGTACTGTAGAGTTCAGGAGACACCGGGAGCCGGCTGTTGTCTCCTTCATCCAACTCAAACAGATCTGACGCCCCTCAGGTAAATCCTGAGTGCTTCCAGAGTATCTGACATGTGCCAGCTTGCCAACCGCCGTTATCTGCATCATCAATCATCAAGAAAACACTGAACCCATCTCATCTCCTCCGTTTGAGCTGGATGCCAAGTCGATGTCAAATCAGAGGAGCTCCTCGGGAGCCTCGCTGGGATCCATGTTTGACAGACCAGCCGGCGCTTCGGTCCGAAGCATCCACGCCTCAGATTTTACATCCACGCTGACAGAATGCAACGTGTGCTGTGTGCTGACAGAAAGCTCGCTATGGCTTAAAGGAAGAAACCACCGAGGATCCGTCGTCTGAGCCCCGCCGTCACAGAACGGCCTCTGGAACAGGCTTGAAAGGCGGCTGTGAGATGTTTGAAGCTTTCTTCACAGAAACCTGCAGCTTCAGTCCACATGGACTCACAGCACGGTGACCCAGATACAGCACAACATGTCAAAGTGTCCACGGGAACGTCTCCAGCTGCTCCGGCACAATGATCCTCTCCAGCTCCTCTCCACCACGAAGCAGGAAGCGTCGTCGCACGCTCGCACCGCCGCGACGGCGAGGAAGCAGCTCCGACCTGAAAACACACATGAAGTAAACGGACCCATTTCGTCCACCGCTGGATGTTTCCTGAACAGTAAGTTGGATCTGTGACCAGCCGTGACAGGGGTGAGCTCCCACATCTCACCTGGGAGAAGCTTTGTGTCAGATGTTCTGGTTTGAGTTCCTGCTGTCTTCTGTCCTCGTTGCTCTTTTAGTTTTCATCATTTTTGACGAATTTGTTCTTGGATTTTCCAGCTTCTGTGTTTTTTTGATTCCTAGCTTTTGTTCTTGCATTTTGAGTTTTGGAGTAACGACCTTGGTTTAAAAGCTTTTTGTTTCTACCCGCCTGCATTGTTGTGTTTTGTGTTCGGGTCCCTTTTTAGTTTCAAGACGACAAAAACATGTTTTCCTAAAAACTAACCAGGTGTTTCTGTGGCCTCGACCTTCACTGTTCTTACAACTCACTTAATCACAGCACTGTACATGTTTTTATGTTGATAATGAAAGGACTGTACATGTTTTTACGTTGATAATGACAGGACTGTACATGTTTTTACATTGATAATGACAGGACTGGAACACGTGGAGGTTCATGGTTTTCACTGGACAGGAATAAAAGATTCATCTGATAATAAACCTTCAGACAGACGTGGTCTGTAGAGATTTGAGGGTGATGTGTGCAAACATTTATATTTTTCAGGAGAATTTATTTTCATTTTCTGGCTCATTTTCCTATTTTTACAGAAATGTTACAGTTTAGTTTTTCACAGATTTCTTTTTGTTTTTGAATAAAAAAACATTTTTCACTTGGTTTCACAGACGGAGAGAAAAGATAAAGGAACTTAAAAGATTATCTGGACAAAAAACAATTTCCCACCAGATCAAAAGTCGTAAACACAGCAGAGAAAATGATTCAGATCAGAGAATAGATCACCTGACGTGTCCCTCAGGGCTTCCGTAGGATCCATCTCAGAGAGGTCGTTTTCTAATGTTGTGGTCGGTGACGTTTTAATCAGCAGGAGGAAACCAAACGCAGTCATGACATCCCGTCACTCCACATGCGACACACACGACTCAACGACTCAGAGTCTGCTGACTCCAAACACATCCTGACTCTGAACAGTCGACTCGTCTCGTCAGCCGGACGCGAGCAGCAGCTGATCGGCTGAATGGGATCGTTCAGCTCGACAATGAGATGCAGCGTGTGTTGCTGGCAAAGCAATGAAAGAGATGCTCCGCTAACAAACAATATGACAAAACAATATGGCCGCCGGCCGTGTTCACAGCTCACAGCTGCGTCTGTCGCGTCTCAGACGACATGTTAACGTGTTTCAGTCTGAACGAGCCTCTAAATGATTCAGATTCCTCCTCCATCACAGAATACCTTAAGAGAGATTATGTTATTTATGAAGTGTGATGGAAACTCAGTAATCTCAGTTTGTGAGAACAACAACAACATTACTTTAATGACTATGGATACAATACAGATGTTATAGAGCTGAGTGTTTACTCTTTAAGACTCTCTGAACTATCTAAACTGAATGATCGGTCCGTTCTATCACAGCTGGTAGTTCAGAGTCTTGTTCAGGGACCTTCTGACCTCAGAGTCAGAGAACGGATCAATGAGTCAGTCAGACTGGACCGACCTGACTGACCTGGACTGACCTGACTGACCTCTGCTCCTGAACTCTCTCTGTGGGGATTCAGGTGAACGAGGGCGATGCATTTTGGTCAATTTGCCAAAAAAGAGGGTCTGCGCTCCCAAAGTCAGATACTGGTTGTTCTGTAGTAAAAAATCTGAGAACTCCTCCCTCCACCTGAAATGCTTCAGTGTAATCCTCACACAGTTACCTGACACAAAAACACTGGACCTCTTTTCAAACTGTAAGACCCTCTCTTGAGGTTCCTCTGGACTCCGTGGAGTTTCCTCTGGACTCTGTCGAGGTTCCTCTGGACTCTGTCGAGGTTCCTCTGGACTCTGTCGAGTTTCCTCTGGACTCCCTGGAGGTTCCTCTGGACTCTATCGAGTTTCCTCTGGACTCCCTGGAGGTTCCTCTGGACTCCCTGGAGGTTCCTCTGGACTCTGTTGAGGTTCCTCTGGACTCCCTGGAGGTTCCTCTGGACTCTGTCGAGGTTCCTCTGGACTCTGTCGAGTTTCCTCTGGACTCTGTCGAGGTTCCTCTGGACTCTGTCGAGGTTCCTCT
>OMLP01040488.1:0-12123 GCA_900302685.1 Spondyliosoma cantharus | reverse complement strand
CCTCCGGAGTTCCACCTGCAGATCGTCAGATCGTACTCTCAGTTACCGTGGTATTCTGTTCTTGATCCTGACTCACTCGCCTGCTAGTTTCATGTTTAGCTTGTGTAGCTTCCTGAATCTAGTTTGCTTGTTTCCCACAGTTTTGGTTTGTGCAACCAACCTGTTTGTCTTTCGCCTGCTTGCCTGCCTGCTACCTGCCTACCTGCCAGCTCGCCTGTCTGCTACCTGCCTACATGCCAGCTCGCCTGCCTGTGGCCTGCCTGCCTGTGGCCTGCCTGCCTGCCAGCTTGCCTGCCTGCAATCTGCTCGTCTGCCTGCTCGCCTGTCTACCTGCCAGCCAGCTCATCTGCCAGACATCTACCCGGTTTTCCTGCCGGCTTGAAGCCGTCCTGCTCTCGCCGGCTTCCGGGCCGACAACCTGTGGCGTCGCCGATTCCACCTGGCACTACACTCCGCCTGATCTCTACGTGAGTCAACATCTTTGGTTCCGGTCGTGTGACCGTCCACTACTCACGTCGAGAGAGGCCACATCTGAGTGACAGTAATCGGTCGGCGAGACGGCCGCGGCTGACGTCATTGACTTCCGGGATCGTCACCAGATCTCCTGTCAGCTCATAAAACTCATAACCAACTTACCTGCTTCTCTGGGTCTTGCATTTGGGTTCTTATCTGTCTGAACATGACACTACAACTGACAAAAGGAAACCATGGATGTATTAAAGCGCCATATTAATAAACTGGCCACTTTTAACAGCTTTAAGGTGGAGACGTAATCAATATTTGAATATTATAGCATGTACCATATGTAACATACAGAAGATTATTTTTGTAGTTTTTGTTTCTGATATGTGTTTTAATGTATGTGTAAATTTTACCAATCTTTGGAGCACAAGGGGCGTAAGTGACATTTTCATAATTTTACAGGAGAGCTAAAAACAACTTTTCATTGATTGCAATTACTTGATTTAAAAACAACACATTTGAGCAATCTACACTTTTATAGAGATTAGGCTTCACAGAATCCATATTTTGAAGAATTATCTTTTTTTTAACTACAAAAATAGAACTTTTTAGCCAAAACGTCCCTTACGCCTTTTGTGCGCCAACATTTTATTACCTATTGTTTGTTGCTATGGGCAACATGGGTAAGTGACATTCAAAATATGATGTAATGCTGGAATAGTATCACATAGAGTAACAAGACAAAATAAGCCACATTTTTATTTTATTTTATTAATCATCATTGACAACATACTGTAACATAACATTTGTAACATTCGTACCATACTCTATACTCTATAATTTCACTGAAAAACGGTAAAAGTGAGCCCATTCAAAAACAGTTTCTACAATACTCTAAATATATCAGTTTATTTAACCCCATGTAAGTAACTCCAGGAACCCCATGTTATCTTTCTGACAGTTCAAATCCTTGAATTGTCAAATATCATTAACATTGTATGAATTAAAAACTACTAGTGCATTGCCTGTAGGAAGTATGTATTCCTATAGAAAAGTGGGAGGTTAAGTAGCTTTTTCATGGATGGCCAAATGAGGCTGTGTTTGAAGGTGAGACGTCAGGGATATAATTGGTTTTGGCTATGATTGTTTTTTGACTATTTTTGATTTTACCATTCTATTTCACCTTAAAAACTATTTACCTTGCATTGTATGGTGTCATTATTTTCAGCACAACCTCACGTGTGATTGTACAGTTATTTTTTCATTTTGGACCTAAAATCACAAAAACACATAAAATCCGAGTAGGAAAAAGTTTGATTTTTTACTGTGAAAACCACAAATATGTTTAACGAACCATTTTTATTACTTATAATGCAAATATAAATTGTTGTTTGCTAAAGTTGTGAAATTTACAAAGCTACATGTAAATATTTACATTTAAATGCAGGCAATGCCTCAGGCTCAGGTCTCCCTCAGGTGCTTCCTGCCTGCTCCACATTCAGCAGTGTCCTCATTGTTCTGACTCACAAAACAAAAAAACGACTACACTACACACTAAACACACTAATCCAAACACTACATAACATACTAACTACACACTCCAAACACGCTAAATGTCACAAATCTCTCGACTCTCAAAACTCGCTATCTCTATTGCTGTCTATCACCGTCACTGTCCCTCTCACAACTTCC
Organism: Spondyliosoma cantharus; assembly: GCA_900302685.1. NCBI lineage: Eukaryota > Metazoa > Chordata > Actinopteri > Spariformes > Sparidae > Spondyliosoma > Spondyliosoma cantharus. The sequence continues at coordinate 9,969 of OMLP01040488.1, read as the reverse complement.
CCTGTTCCTCAGCCACCAAATCACGTGGTTTGCTATCTAATTTTGTGATAGGTTGGTGTGGTGTCTTTTTCCACCAATAGAAACGTGTTTTTTTGCTTGCAAACACTTCCTGCTTGCGGACACTTTCGTGAGAAAAGCCCATTTTTACCGTCTCTTCCTGCACCAAACGCGCAGCAAACGTGATGGCAATGTTTGCTAAAAAGCATGGCGGACATTATTTATCGTAAATCTGGTTTTGGACACGCCGGGCGTCCTTGCGTATCCGGATCTCCTCAAAATCCCGGCCCAGCTCGCGCCGTTGCAGGTATAAATCTGCGTGTTTCTTAAGGTGGGACGTGGGGGTGGGCTCTGCAGTGATTGGCTCTGGCGCGCACATGGATATGGTGTGCAGTGATTGTCTCTGGTGCACATGTGGCTGTGGTGGCTATGGTTGATAATGCTAGCGGAATTCGTGAAGCATTTATTAAATAATTTATTAACGGTATCTTTGTAGTACAAACAAAGCTAACGTTGCACACCCTTACCGTATCTGGTGTCCCGCCATTCATTCCCAACGAGCTGTGGAGGTACAGGCTCCGTTGCTGGCGACGGTGTTGGCACCAGGCTCACTGCCGCTGCCCGCGGCCGGTGGCGGACATGGGCTCGGTCTAATAATGATATGGTTCACCTCTTGACTGAGGCTGCAAAGGTAGTTATAGACACATGTACTGATCTCAGGTGACCCCCAACCCCCCTCTCCCCCATGCCACATCAAGCAGTGTGAATCCTTCGTGTCCAGTTCATACAAAGTCAAGTTGTACGTGCTGAGTTTGCGGGAGTAATATAAACTACTCACATTGCACCAGGATGAGCTGAGCACCTGTTCAAGTTCATATGTAATGGCTTTTAGTGACTGTGTAGTTTGGGCTGCCTCCTTGTCTTTATTTTTATGCTCCCTTGCCTGTTCTTTTCTTGACTGATGAGCCAAATATTCTTCAATCTGGTGGGTCTTCTCATGCTCTGGGAGATTTTGGAATGCTTCACATTGTCTGAAGGCATCCTTCTTTGGGGTGTGAAATGCTATGTTGAATTCACTGGTGAAGATGTTCCTGTACATGCTTTCTTTCACTGGTGTTGTTTTCCACTCAATGCCCTTCTGTGTGTAAAGCTCATACATTTTTCTTAGATTAAGCATCCCATCCCTTGTTTGCGACCATAGTGACTTTCTATTGTCTGAAAGGACTTGATGTGCTCTTTAACTTTATTTTTGTCAGCGTCTGAAATCTTGTTTTTGGGTGTTTTTTTTACCTTTAGGACTTTCATACATGCCATCTCCTGTAGTGTTTGAAAGTGAAGATCTGGCCATCTTTTCTGAGATGTCGAGTGTCTTCAAGAAAAAATCTTTACAGACTCTAACTTTTGCATCGGATACAGTTAGGCAGTAAATTAAGGTGTTCTGCCTGCGGGAACCCTGCTTTTTTCCTCTTTTCTTTTCTTGTGGTGCTATGTGATGTATGATAAAGTCCCTCTGCCTATTTTTGTTGCCCATTTCCCAGAAATGTTTAAAACTATCCTGCCTCTCAGGTTCTCCAACATTTGCATTGCACTCATATCTGCACGTCCTGCAATCCTTGGGTTTTACTGTCCTGGCTGGCACTGACTTATTGTTTCTGTCTATGTAGCTCAGGCCAGCATTTCTTAAGTGTTTCCGCTGATTCCTTTGCCGTCAGGTTCCCTTTTCCTCTTTCTCCTTCATTGCTGCTCAACACCTTCCCCAGCTTCTAGCTCCTCTCTGGCTTCCTCCCCAGTCACTACCACCTCACTGGACACTGGCACATCCCTCAGCACTTACAGCTGCCTCAACTGGAGAATCTTCCGATTGTTCCTGACCTATAATAGATAGATGGCCCCATGAATTATTATTTACAATCTCAAATCATCAGCTTTTCCCACTCACTATTAGAACATAATGTGAATAACCTTTCATCAATTTAATTTGCATACCGTATCTTTTTTAAACCTTTTTTTTTTTAATTCCTCAATTGAAGTTTGTGTACTATATCTTATAGGTTTTAAAGCCTGAGTGTGTGTGTGTGTGTGTGTGTGTGTGTGTGTGTGTGTGTGTGTGTTTGTCAGTCAGTGTCAAGAGCACACAATGAACGTCGTGTCTCTGCCTCCTCCTGTTATACAAAAGTAAAGCCAAAATATCCTGCATATAGCTGCTGCCATCTTGCTCTGGTGACATCATTTGGAGCCAGAGTCTGCACAGTAATAATCAAAGTTTGGAGCTGCAGTCTGAAATCCTCGCCCATACACCTGCTGGACCAATCGCAATCGCAAGCTGTTGACCATGGTTTACACGCCATCATCATCAATAGCATCAAATAACTCATTAAAATCAAGCTTTTGGGGAAATGATTTGAGCAAACATCAGCATGATGAGAACGACCTAAAATTACAGAAATTGTCTTTGGGGAAAAAATATTTGACGTTTGGCATTTTTCAGTTTTTCTCGATTGTTCACATACATTTTCTGAAAGCATGCCTCATACTCTCAGAACTCTACACACAAATCAAAAAACACACACACAATGGGCAAAACCCCTTAATTCTCATGCAAAATGAAACTTTGCATTCAAAACAATTTCTTCACAAAATGGTATTTTGTTTTCAAATGACACACACAAACCATCATATGAATAGACATTTATAAGAACCAGTTCAACACTGTTGTGCTCAATGAAAAACACTATAATGAATGGAAAACACTTCTTCTCCTTCATATTTTTGGTAATTTACAGAGAATTTTAAATTTTAAAATAAATTAAATGTGCCAATGATTTAACATTAATCAAGTAAATTGGAAACCATGCCATCAATTAGTAACCCCCCACCCTATTTATACGTGGCATTTCCAAGGCCCGCAAAACAATGGCATATATATTGTTCCTTTTAGTTTTCAGCCTTTATTTTAAAAAGTTACTATCATTGTAACAATATTTAGATTTATGATAGAGCTCATCAAGACCTTTAAAATTATGTATAAAACTTATTTTCACCCAAGATGTCACTTATGCCCCTTGTGCTCCAAACCCTCGATTTGTTCTGCTGTTTGCAAGTTAAGCATTCTTGGCACTGGGAGTGCTGTATTTTTTTAGTTGTGCAATGGCATCCTCTACGCTGGAGCGGCTGATAATGCAAGGGAGCTTCACTGCAACAAGAATGCAGTGGGGTCATCATCATCCACCCCTCAGAGGGAGAGTGCTTGCATACAGTCATCTCCATTGGGAGCTTTCCCCAAAGGAGATGCAAAGTTTGCTAGCCTGCTGATCATTCTACAACTATGCACTGCAGACAGGAAAATCTCTGCATGAGCTGTTTTAAGTCTGGCCACTGGAAGAGAGAATGTCAACAACACAAGTCAAGAAATAATGTCACGCCACGTCCCATCCAGACCCAAGCCAGCAATGAGCAAGGTGGAGCATGTTTAAACTAGGCAGCTCACATTTGGGGAGGGGACGTGTAGGCATTAAAGGACCAACCCTCGAACGAAACGAAGACTTAAAGGAGGTATATGCAAAAGTTGGCAAAGCAATGCCAGATGACTGTACTGTAATCATTCAAAATATCCAGCCATTTGGTGAACTATTCCATGCTCCAGTCCCTTCGTTACCTCACCTGTCCTTTTCCCTCCTCACTCACCTCACCTGTTCCTGATCCCCTCGTTAGTGTGTCTGTGTATTTAGTCTTTGTTCTCCCTGCACTCCTTGTCAGTTCGTTCCGTCATCCTCTGTTCGTCTCTCAGTGATGTTCTCTAGTGTTTCCTCCAGTCTCACCTCCTGTGTCTCACCCATTGGTATGTTTGACTGTAACACAGAGACTCTTATCATTACGGGTGAGTCACTCTATCATTAAGCATAAGAAGTCCTTCCAAAATGGAGAGATGATAAAAGAGGCCATTGTTGAGGCAGCTGACTCCTTGTTTCAGGATTTTAAAAACAAACCAGAAATATTATCATCATCACCCTCATCCTAGCGAGTGTGCTACCTTTGGGTGCCGAGTCAGCCTGTGACGTGAGTGCAGTAGTGAGAGGCATTGAAATGAGTTTAATACCCTCACCCCTCGATGGTGTCCATATTAAGAGTGAATTGGTAAATGGTTTCTTCCCAGAAGCTATACGCACTTGTTTTCCTGTAGATGGTGTTCATTTCATTATGGGGAATGACATGGCTGGTGGTAAAGTCTTTCCTGTGCCAGAGGTTGTTAGTCCCATCCCTCGGTCTGAGCATGACAACCTGGCCAAACATCATCCAGGAGTGTTGGTGGCTAATGCGCTGACTCGAGCGCAGTCTCCTAAGCAGACCCAAATTGAGTTTGATCCTTGTGTTCTGTCCCCGCTGAGGATAGGTTGCCCCCTGCTGGAGATGCAGTGGGGTGCCCATTCCAGGAGCCCAAAACCAGGCTACCTGCATCAGTAGAAAAGTGTTTTACTGTAGCGGGGAAGAATGCTGGCGAGTGTGCGAAGTGGAAATTTAGTGTTAACGAGGGCGTGTTAATGCCCAGGTGGGTTTCACAGCCATGTGGCGGCATATTGTTCCACGGCAACAATGCTGGCTCAGTTACGCCCATTAACAGTCTGCCTATTGTTGTCCACTCCCAAAAAGGGAAGTGATGAAACAAGTGGGCCATGGTCAAGTCCGTCTGGTGGATGCTAAGGTCCAGGCACCATATTCTGTCCCACCCACCAGACACAAACTCATGCGGTTCCTTTGGCGTGACTGGCTATAAGTGTTCTTGTAAGAACTTCTCTGTTGTGGTTCCACTCAGACATCTTTGTGCTGTGTCTGGGAAAAAAATGGGGTTTGTCTTATGGGAGGGGTGTTACAGCCCTAGTGCTGTGGGCGTGTTTGTGTTGTGGTTTGTTTTTTTCCTATTCAGGTGTCGCCTGTGTAATTTCCGGTCTCTCGTCAGTCTGCACTGAGCTCGACTGTGAGAGGTATGTATTTAAGGCCATAAATTAAAATAAAAGTTTTAATGCTCATTAAGTGCACAGAGTGGTTTAGTTATTCGTATTATCGGTAGGACAGGTATGCCACATATTTTTTTGTTTGATATTCTGCTTGTAAAGTGAGTTTTGAAAGTATGAAAGAGCTAGCTAAAAACGTTTCTGTTGTGTGTGCGGGCTGTTGTCAGCCACGCTATCTTCTCTTGGGATTCATGTTTAAGCCTGTCTTTTTCTCATGTTAGGCGAGTTGTTGAGAAGATAAAAGCTTTTTGCTCTTCTGGATTCAAACAGGTACAGCCACGCTTGGTAAATGTGTTATTTTTCTCAAATTTACTGTTTGAGGTGATTATGTTTCTCATGACTGCCATGGGTAGGTTTTTATTTTGTTAAGTATTTATTTAATTTCTCATTGACAAACACGCTGTAATGAGTCATTTTGGATTTTCAGTTGTTAATGTAGGCTTAAGCTGTATATTCAGTGTAATTGAATGTCATGTAATTAGAAACAAATATTTGAAATTTTATTGTATTTTATTGTACTTTTTGACATGTCATGAGTTATCCTCAAGCTTATGTCAGTCTGCACTAAGCTCGACTTAGAGAGGCGAGTTGTTGAGAAGATAGAAGCTATATGACAACATTTTGCTCTTTCTGGACTAAAGAATAAACCTGAGTTCAACAAGATGTGTCCAGTGTCTGATTGCACACCAGAACACAACACAGTGTAGTCGGGGTTCGCAGACCTTCCCGGTTACACGTATATGCACCATATATGTTGTGCGACTAGCTGCAAGGCTGTAAGCTGGTGGCCGGTTGTTTGGTGATAGACACGTTAACATTCACTATACAGGTTTTACAGGATTCAGTCCATGTAGGTATAAACCATTACATATAATTTAACAGCTTAATTGTGGCAAAAACAGCAACAAGATCCAAACAACAGAGCAGCAAACTGCTAACAGGAAGCTAGCGATGTGCCAGATATGTCATGTGAGTGTGCGGGGAAGCACAGTCTTGTGGCTGTGATGCAGGTTCATTATGCTTATAAAAATAAAAGTGGATTCAGCTATTTTTTACAATGTTTAGGACTTATGAAATTAAATGTTCATACATACGGTGATGTACCAGGAAAAAAAATATTCGCTGACTTACAGACGTCTCTATCACAATGTGACTTTATTTGAATAAGGCCGCAGAGCATCATGTGATGCTGTAGTAACACGGTTTGGCCACTAAGAAAACTGGCTTCAGACCCCAATGCACTTCCTGCTGTCAGGGTGAGGTTATAATTTAGGTGGACCCAAATGCAGACTCACAGGAGGCAGGATAGGGGGAACAAAAGGCGAGTTTTAATTTCAAAAAGCTGAATCTTACAAAAACACAAGTCAACAAACTAGAAAACCAAAATAGTCACGGACGAAACAAACTAGCAACCAACAGCAAAGTTCGAATCAAAATGCAAAAATAAGAAATCAAAATCCAAAACATACCACCGGGAGACAGGAGACATGGGAGGAAACAGGGAACTTCCAGGGGACCATCACACAAAATGAACTGACCAGGAGTGCAGGGAGAACAAAGACTAAATACACATACATTAACAAGGGGATCAGGAACATGCAAGGAGAGTGAGGAGGGAAGAGGACAGGTGAGGTAACGAAGGGAAAGCACAGAGGGGAAAGCACAGAGGGAAAACAACATAGAGGAGACACTGAAAAGACAGAAGAGGCACAAAAAGGGCATAAAGTCAAAACATAAGACACAACAAGAAGAGACAGAATCCCGAACCATGACACCTGGGGGTTTGGGTGACACAGGAAGACACCGGAAGGGACTCAGGTGAAACACTGGATTACCTGAAAGGACATCAGGGAGCACACAGGCTATATACAAACAAGGGCTGATTACAAACAAGACACACATGCACACAGAAAAAGGGCAGGATATTACACAAAATAAGGACATGAAAAGCGACACATGAGGGGAAAATGTCAAAGTAAAATAGGAAATCACATAATACAAACAGAAACATGACAATAGGAAATTAAAACCAACCAACCACCAACACAACATGTGACCAGAAATCACACTGCCTATACTTAAGATGTTGCTTGACTTTGTATATTGAGGCCAAATTTAATTTTGAGTTATCTGTAGTGCCAAGGCTACATTCGAGCCACTGAGTGGCTACAAATGGTAATGCATCTGAAGACATTTTACCATAGCTCAGGCTATCAGCCATGGTGGCTGTGCTTTGTTTCAAATGAAACTCTTTGCTGTGATCTGTATTATATGTAGTACATGTCCTCATGAGAACAGCTGGCTGCAAAGACTGTCCTCACAAGGATAGCTACTCCAGTTGTCCCCCTCTTTTCCTGCCCACACAGACACAGCTTTTCACAATCACAATGGTGTTCTTCAACCCTACCATTCATTTATTGGCTTCTGTTTTGACATATTGTTACGTTTTCCTGTCACAACCCACAGCAGAGAGTGTGTAAAATGTGTTTGTGTCACCACTCCCTGCTCTGTATCTTGGCTTCAGCTCATCTCTGCAACTGATAATCTACTGATGAGCTTTGAATAGATTTAGAGTATTAAGGAGGGAGTGAAGACAAGTGGCATGGGGAGAAAGAGAGAGAGAGTTGCGAGTGAGAAGTGAGGATACATAATTCAAATGGGATGGGAATAAGCGATGACCAGAGTTAGAGGCAGGAGGTGAATAAGCAACAGACCAAAACTGAGTTCCATATAAATAACTTTCATGCCATAGGCTACCCCATCTTTATTACTTTATGTCTTCCTCCATATAGTTTTGGTTGTTTAAATCACCTTCACAATGTAGTTGATATGCAATTGTACAGTTATACTGGTGTGGGCTACCTCTTACCCTACATTGTAAATACCTACTGTACTCTTACCTCACCCCACCCTACTACTACTTCTATTGACAGGTATGATTCAGTCAATTTGGGCAATTTCTCATCCCTCATAGCTGATATCTCCTCTGTTTCCTTAAAGTTAGAGTAGGAAGGTTTTCTTGAAGCATTTTTTTATAGCTGTTGAAATTCTCTGAACATTCTAAGCGCAATCAAAAATGAAGAAACCTCAGGAAGCGCCACAGAGGAGGGATCCCTCTCCCAGGACGGACATGCAATAGATGTCTCATGTATATAACATGAAGAACAACAAAATCACATTTCACAAATTGCATTGACACAATATCTGATACAATTTATATAAAAGATGTAAAGTGCGGATCCAGCAGAATGACTGAGGAGCCCAAAACATCGCTAAGTGGTGCCTGGGCCACACAACCTCCGCTCCACCGTAGTGACCTGGAAGAGGGCAGGCCATACAAGATAAGCAGTAAAAAAGAAAAAATCAGAGTGATCCAGTGGAGCCCAAGGTATGATGATCCAGATCCGACAATATGTGAGGCAGCAGGAGCCATGATAGATAGATGTTCCCAGGGGCCAGTGGTTAATCAGAAGGGAGTCTGAATGAAAAGAGAGGAGGAGGCGGAGGAGGAAGCTATACAGAGTGGAAATTGAGAGAGTGACACACCTTGCAGTTTACAGGAACAGAAAACAAAAAAACTGCAATGTTAATCAGAATAAATAGATTGTTTCTCATTGGCAGGAAAATGTGAATACTACTATAGATAAGAGACTCATTGAGACAGAGACCAACCCACTAAATAAGCTAGCAATTGAAGTCAAGGACTAATTAAAGGTTAAGTCAAAGAAGTAAGCTTTGAGTTTAGATTAGAGGCTCCAATAGAGAGATTGTCTGATGTCAGCTGGGAGGATATTTCAGAGGAAGGGGGCACAATAGGAAAAAGCTCTGCAAATGTTCTTGTTTATTGTTAAGACTCTGGCTACAGCATTCTGAATCATTTGAGAATATTTTAGTGCTCTCACACTGCAGACCCAAAAATAAGGCATGTATTTATCCAGCCTAGACAAAACCAAGGCATGAAGGTGCCTTATAGCTTGGTGATTAGTGAATTTGTTGGGGAAGAAGTTGGGCGAAGGCTGCATTCACCAGCACTACCCTTGCTCTTTACTAAGAGGAGTCCACCCCACCGCAACTGCATACAAGCAGTTCTCTAATTTTGTGATTTGAGATTTCTCATCAGCTTTTATGGGCACAGACAGCTGAGTCAACATAGTAGTGGAAATGTATTCCATAACTCTGAATAATTTGACCAAGGGGAGACATATATAAAGAGAAGAGCAAAGGACCAAGAACCGAACCCTGGGGAACTCCATACTTAACATCAGTAAATATTGAATAGTATTATGATAAGAAACACATTGTGCTCATTCTGATAAGTAAGGTAGCCAGAGATGCCAAATTGACTTTCAAGTCAGTTTGACAGTATGCTATGATCTATGGTATCAAATGCAGTGGTGAGATCCAGTAACAGAAGCTTTCTATGGTAGGTAGCCTAAAAGTTGCTGGAACACTGTCACGGTCCTTCTGTCACTGCGTGAAAAGTGGGATTTTCGACCCTGTAAACAGCCAAAAATCTCCCTAATTTTCGGCAGTTTACGACAATTTACCGCCTGCAAACGCCGCGTTTGTCGATGCCACATATTGTCGGAAACGAACCATGATGTATGTGGAGCTCACGGAGGTGCTAAACGCTCTAATTAGCATATGAATAGCAGCAAAAGCACGCCTGGCCTGAGATGGCTTGAATTTCCTCACTCAGTATTGGATGAAACCACTACTTTTAAACAAGAATAATCGCTCGTGATTGGTTGGCAGATCTGTCACTACCATTACCATTGGGTCATTATCAATGTAAACCCCACCCCGATAATAAAATAAATCATATATATATATTATATACACATATATGTATATAATATATATATATATAATATATATTTATTTATTTATTCATATTCATATGATATGGACTACACTATTATTACCATCAAGGATATGAATGAATTTATTGAGGAAAGGAAAA
>OMLP01040487.1:13091-25809 GCA_900302685.1 Spondyliosoma cantharus | reverse complement strand
AGGCTAGTTTGTAGTTGGCAGTTAGTTTCTCCTTTTCTGTGTAGAATTTAAGTTGTGGTACTTGGCACAGCTACAGATACACACTAGTCATGTGCTCGATATATATAAATGTGTGTGTGTGTGTGTGTGTGTGTGTGTGTGTGTGTGAGAGAGAAAGAGAGAGAGAGAGAGAGAGAGAGAGAGACAGAGTATCTGTGGTGTTGGGTAAATTTGAGTGGGTATACAAATACGAAAGTGTCATATTCTTTTAGCTGTGGGCTCTGGGTTGAATTCAGAGACTTTTACAGTGGATCATCAGTGCAACATCTGAATTGCGACTTGAAAGGGTCAGTGAAGCCGTACAAATTCCAATAATTTACTTGTAAGTCAAGCATATACACAAATTGCACCACTGGGTTCGAAGTGTCAATGTTTTGTATCAGCTGTACACAAAAAAGCTTTGCCATTTCAAGCGATCTAAAAATAAGATTCAGGAATATTTTTGTCCACATACTAGAGGCTGGTCACGACAGTTCAAATCTGGACATAACAGCAGCCCTACTCTGCCTCTGGCTGTCTGACACCAGACCATCTGACCTGAATGTGGCTGCTGATGAACACATGTTTTATCGTAAGAAAACACCTTTTCCTCCTCACAACTTTTAGTGCACTTAATGGAAGTTTTCTTGTGACCTTTTTCTGCATTTGTGTTCTCCCTGCAGAGGAGGGGAGTGACAGGCATTAATATTGAGCTGCAGGGGCAGAGAACCACTGTCACTACTATTTTAGACAAACATTTCTCGGCCAGTTTGAGTTAGAGTAGGTGCCGGTTGAGTTTTCATTGTGCAGTATTGGTCGAGAAGCAGTAAGTTCCTATTGGCCTTAATCTACTGCATAAATCTTACTTGGTTTTCCTAAGCGGTGGGAGAAGTCAGCTCTTCCTTTTATTTTAATAATATCACAGGCAAAGGCCACCTTCTTTGTGTACATTTCAACAAGAATGCTCTTATGGTGAGGCAGCCTACCTTTCCATTATCAGCCTTTTATCCAGCTTTGGGCATTTATTTAACAGCCATTTAAACCATTTTATGATTTGGTCATTTGTATTTCTCTAAAGAATTAGTCTATCATCTAAAAAAGAAATCTCTCATATTTTTTTTCTTTAATTGGTAATCTGCTTGTCTTTTCCCAGCAGGAACCTCTGTTTCCTATGAACTTTAATTGTGTTTTAAATCACGCTCATCTCCGAACAATAACAAGTCATCGTGCCTTGTCTCAAGTGTGAACTTCATTTTTCGAATCTTATTTCATAGGGAAATGTGAATTTTGCTTTCCTGCCATTATAAATTGATATGTTTACTATATATCAAGGCTAGAGAGTTATGGGACCATGGAGTAGGTTTGTAGTGGTTTAATGGTTTGGAGGGACCTGTGGTGGTTTTCCAACAGCACTTTTGATGGCGCAGAGTCAAACCAAGCCATGCCGATTTGCTTTTCCATCACCAAGTTTACTGTGCTGAGTTGAGCCGAGCTGTGCCCATGGTAGGGCCAAGCCGCACCCGCCCCGCCTCCAAGTGGGCTGCAGTGACGTGTCACGACTCCAGCCACCGACCTGTAACCCCTCCACACCACGACTGCGCCTCGAAATCCTGTCCATGTATATCACAAACAGGATTGGGGACAAGGCACAGCCTGGCAGAAGCCAACACCCACTTGGAACAAGTTCGACTTACTTCACAGTACAGGCACGCAGCTCTCGCTTTGAGCATATAGGGATTAGATGGCCCTGAGAAGGGATCCCCTCACCCCATACTCCCGCAGCACCTCCCACAGAACATCCCTGGGGACCCGGTCGTGCCCCTTCTCCGGATTCGCAAAACACATGTGGACTGGGAGTGTACTCCCAGGCCCCCTCCGGGATCCCTGCAAGAGTTAAGAGCTGGTCCGTTGTTCCATGACCAGGACAGAATTCGCATTGTTCCTCTTCAATCTGCGGTTCGACAATCGGCCGGACCCTCCTTTCCAGCACCTTGGAGTAGACTTTCCCAGGAAGGCTGAGTAGTGTGATACCTCTGTAATTGCCACACACCATCTGGTCCCCCTTCTTAAAGAGAGGGACCACCACACCTGTTTGCCACTCCCTGATCTCCACGCAATGTTGAAGAGGTGTGTCAACCAAGACAGCTCCTCAACACCCAGAGCCTTCAGCATTTCTGGTGGTATCTCATCGACCCCTGGGGCTTTGCCACTGTGGAGTTGTTTGACTACCTCAGTGACTTCACCCAGGGAAATCGGCGATGATACCCCGTCATCCTTCAGCTCTATCTCCGCTACAGAGCGTGGCTGAGTGGGATTCAAGAGGTCACCAAAGTACTCAGCCACCCTCTGTAGCACAGCTTGTATGGTTCCCCGTTTCCCCCCCGAGTTTTCCAAAAGTGGTGCCTGAAAGTCCTTCTCCACGGCCTCGCTGAACTCCTCCCACACCCGCTGCTTCTCCTCTGCCACAGCTGTGGCTGCTGCCCTTCGGGCCCATCGGTACCCCGAAACTGCCTCAGGAGTCCCCCGGGACAACATGTCCCTAAAGGACTCCTTCTTTAGTCAGACGGCTTCCCTGACCACTGGTGTCGACCACAGTGTCCGAAGGCCATCCCTTGAGGCGCCTAAGACCCTATGGACACAGGACACACCTGCAGCCTCAACAACGGAAGCTTTGAACATCACCCATTCAGGTTCGATATCCCCATCCTCCACAGGGATGCTAGAGAAGCTCCTTCGGAGGTGGGAGTTGAAGGCTTCTCGGACAGGGGCCTCCCCCAGACGTTCCCAGCCTACCCGCACTACTCGTTTGGGCTTACCAGGTCTGTCCAGGGGTTTCCCTTGCCACCGAACCCAACTCACCACCAGGTGGTGATCAGTTGACAGCTCTGCCCCTCTCTTCACCTGAGTGTCCAAACCACACGGCCTCAGACCAGATGATACGATCACACAATCGATCATCGTTTTTTGGCCTAGGGTGCTCTGGTACCATGTACACCTATGAGCATCCTTGTGTTCGAACATGGTGTTCATTATAGACAGACTGTGACTAGCACAGAAGTCTAATAATAGAACACCACTCGGCTTCAGATCGGAGAGGCCGTTCGTCCCAATCACGCCCCTCCAGGTATCTCCGTCATTGCTGACGTGCACGTTAAAGTCTCCCAGTAAGACCGCTGAAGTGGCTAATCCTTTGTGTATCTCCTTTTAGCCAGCTGAAGTTAAGGTGCAGAGGTACCGACACACGTCGTAATAAGCACTCTCGGAGACGACGCTCATTCAAGTCTGATGTTTATTGAACATAAATCTCTGGTTGACTTTTCAACTTCCAAAACAAAATTAAAAGGGTAACTTAGTACACAATTTTGTGTGTGTGTGAGCCTGTGATCGGAAAACTTTTTAACGCTCTCAAAACTTCATTCAAAGAAATTAAATAGCCACCTGTCCGTGGGAGGCGCATTACATACGTCACCATCAAATTGTAATAAAATAAGCGTCTTTAAGTACATTTATACATTTTTAAACAAGGATGACTCCAGACCTAGATAATTTCCTTAATAATAATAATTTCATCGATAAATAAGGATACCATAATTAACTGAAAACAAGTTTACATATTTTCTAATTATATCTTAGGATTCAATATGGCTCCAACAACCACAGATTCCCCCACTCGAGCCCCATGCAGGACCCCAGCCAGAACCTCGAAGAAGGACGCATACTCCGAACTGCCGTTCGGTGCATATGCACAAACAGCCCTTAGGCGTAGGGAGGTGACCCTCTCGTCCACCGGGGTGAACTCCAACACGGCGGCACTCAGCCGGGGACTTGTGAGTATCCCCCTACCCGTCCGGCGCCTCACACCTTTGGCAACTCCGGAGAAGAATAGTGTCCAGCCCCTATCCAGGAGTTTGGATCCAGAGCCAATGCTGTGCGTGGAGGCAAGCCCCACCAGATCCAACTGGTAATGCTCAACCACCCTGGCTCCGGACGTGGGCCCCGGGGTTCCTCCGTGCAGGGTCTCTATCCTCGCACCTCTGTTTTCCATGGGGTTTTTGTGAACCATACTTAGGCCTTGTCCACACGTACCAAAATGATCTTTTTTTCCTCCATCTTCCTTGGCACCGTTTCAAGAATATTTGTTGTCATGAGACGTTGCGGGGTTCAGAGGTCGAAGGCTAGAGGTTGAGGGATGGGGCGATGGCATCATCGATACGGAAAGCATGTGGATTCGCTGTCCACACGAGAATGCAATGACAGCATTTCCGGATTTTTCCACCCTGAGACCAGGTTTCAAAAAAGTGCGTTTACAGGTGCTGTGTTTAGAGGATCCATGTGGGCGATCGGCCAAAACGATGCAAAACGTGCATTTACACAAAAGAGCGTTTCCTTGTGGATGGCCTCTTAGTCTGGCACATTACCTGAGACCAATTTGCCTTGGGAGACCCTACTGGGAGCACATGGCTCCTGGCAACATAGCTCCCAGGTTCATTGGGACACGCAAACCTCTCCACCATGATAAGGTGAATGTTCCCGGAGAGGTGAACTGAAATGAATGAAATCCATCAAAGATACACATTACATGAATAACAGTGGTCTGATCCATGTTGCTGCCAGCATCAAGTTACACTCACCTGTCAGAGAGAGAGACTGCAGAAATAGTGGAAACAACACGGCATTGGTCTGTCGTAAACTGAAGTCCCTCTCATAACTATAGGACACAGAAATCGTGGAAACAGCAGGGAATGGTTCCGTCGTGAACTGAAAGCTGATGAATCCCTGTCTATTTATAGGAAACAGAAATAGGCTACATCAGCACATTTGTAAAACATCCAGTTCAAAGGCTGTGTGAATGAAAGTCACATAAATACCACCTAACAACATCTGCTTACAAATCCAATACAAACTATATTCAAAGATATATGCAATCTCCCCATGACCTCTGAACAGTGGACTTGACCTTTCACATGTGTGGCACAGGAGAATTTGCTCGCTCTCACATACAGCTCATGGGTATGTGTTAACGCTGCTATTTGGATTAGAGCCACAGTACGTGTAAATGGTAACGTTACATGTAAATACGTCTCATATGGCAGTAATCTGCTATTTTAGCTAGCTAGCTAGCTAGCTAACGTTAGCAACAAACTGCTAACGTTGGTGTTGGGCGAATACATATGACAAAGAATGCTTTTAAACAGAATTACCTACCCAACTTTAATGGCGTCTTCCTTGGCTGAGCTGTAATGTCAGCTAGCTAAGCTAGCTTCATTAGCTAGCCTCTCCTCTGTGAGTAGATGCATGTCTTCGCAAAAGAAAATAGTCCCTATGTGAAACTGCTTAGGTATTGCGTTTGGTGAAAGAGAAAGATGCAGGCAGGTGTCTCCTCTGACTGGTGTACATTTGCACGGTTAGATTGCGACTGACAGAGTGCTGCCTATAAGTCAGTTTCAAATAACATATGTAGGCATATATCCTGTTTTACTGCCCTAACTTAAATTTATGTTTAAACAAAATTTAGTCTTTGAAGAATTTACTGCATGTCCCCAGCCAGATGCTGCCTCCTAGTCTGTTTCTCTTCACTTCTTACCAGAAGACTGTACTCTGCTGGGGAGATCTAATGTCATTAAACTCCATTAAAAGTGATAAGTAGCTGTGTAATACTGCTATGTTGGGACAAACTGCAATTCGCATGCTGTTCTGCTTGATACATAAGGCGGCAACTGGCTGCGTCTCTGTGTCCATTACACACATGTGCCAACTTAAAATGGCCCTCGACGTGGCCAATATTTTCAAACGAAGTGTTCTTTTAGGGCACTGTGCATGCACATTCATCACAAGAGCTGGCTCGTACTTGATGTGGATATGAATGCAGCGGCAAGCACGTGGTTGGAAAGATGCAGCCTACAGGACAGGCTGTATTTAACTTGTACAACACTGAGCATTATCTGAAAACAGAGAAGCACAGGTGCTGTGTCAGTACTACATTTTAGGACTGTCTGAGTAAAGAGGACCAAGGAACATTGGCTGATTCATACTCTATTTGCATGAAATATGTTACTGGTAAACAAGCTGGTATAATTAAAACAATAAATTGTTCAGTCATTTAATGTGTTTACAGGCATAGTAGTGTCTTTGTTGTGGGTTTATTGGGTGGGTTTGCTCATTTTATCCTGGACAAATTCTAATCCTGAGGTTGAGAAGCCTGGTGCCAGCTGGAGAATGGGATCCTGTGCTTAATCACTGTCTATGTGTGCAGGTGTCTTACATAGTAATTACTCAGTAAAACAAAACACAGGTAGAATACAGTGGATCAGATTGTTTCATTGCATTAGAAAAAGTGGAAAAACAACAGAAGATATACAAGTCAGACACATTATGACAGACAATATAAGGGGAAAGATTCTGTCACAACAATGGTAACACCAACAGAGAGACAAATGCTCGGAGAGGACATGAGTGTAGCTCAGGAGCCTGCTTAACCACCAATTTTAACCACTCAAAATCTATTTACGTGGCTAAGACAGAATTGTTTACAGAAATTGTAATGTATTAAAGTTTTATTCACCTTATTTTGTAGGGTAAATAAAAAAATTAAATGTATGTCATGCTCTCAGACTTTCTGCTTTCCTCTACCACCAAATGAAAACCAACCCAACACACCAGAATAAATGTTGGCAATGTAAGCTTCTGCAAAACCACTGATAAGTTTAAACATTACATTAAACTGTTTTGGTTGCCACAAACACGGCTGGAGATGTCCTGACTTCTTGTCAAAAACAAATGTGTCACATATGATATCTTTAATATCCAGTAGTAGTCAATCAACACAAGTGACCATAAGTGATTACCCTAAAGAAGGAACAAAAATAACAGACAATGAATATGAAAAAATTATACTCTTTTATACTAAAAGTTTGCTCAGAGGTGTGTGAGGGGGTACTATTGCCACATGTGTAAATAAATGTATAAAGCCTTTAATATCTCCAGAGGGAGCTGTGTAAAATCTGGCAAATGTTCTTAAGTGATGTCACTCAAACCTCAAAACAATCTGTTGGTGTGGAGATAAACCGATGTGAGCTTGCCAGTCCTCTGCAGCTGCTCCTGATCTCTACCGCAGGCTAGAGGAAGACCTGAATCTCTATCTGAACTGTTGAGTTGCATTGTAGATAATGCAGATGCCAAATTTTGACCATTGACTGCATAAAATATGGACTTACTAATTAATGAAGCTCAAACATGCATTGTTTCCGATACCCAGCAAAGAGTGGCTCCACTGCTTGCAAAAAAACTCTGCTTGTATGTAAGCTATATGTAAGAAAGAAAATGACCCTAATTCTCACTTGGTTTATTACCTCAATAAACAGTCTCAGAATGGCGCCAGTTGCTCATTTCAAGTCTTCTTCAATCCAGAATGAGGTAAATGAAGGTCCCATGTGGAATAAAATAGACAATAAAGCAGGGCATGATTAGGGCACGGTTACCTTGTGATTTGTGAATTCGCTACCACGGCATGTTCTCTCATTCTTAGTCAGATCCAATCGGGATATCTTCCCCAGCACCACGCTCTCATCATAACATGGTCACTTCTAGTTCGAGAAAAAACAAGATGTCGACGGCCATAATGCCAAACTCGAGGCTTCAAAATGGTAGTCCATAAACAGATTAGTGGTGTCCCAGTGGGTTTACGCTGGGGTTTGACAAGGAATTTGGTTTTCACAAAAATCTCAATCTGTCATCAAACATCTGTCTGGTTTTATTCTTAGCTGTTTGATGACCATCACTGGTAAATGAGTTGTTTAAAAGTACTCTAAGTTCCTTTAACCAAAGTGATAATAAACTAGTTAGTTACCATATAGTTAGGGTTAGATGCCGTTAACGCTGTTGCACTCTGCACATCCACAACCATGTTTTTTTATTTAAATGCAGTGATTAGAAAAAAATCTTCTACCTGCATTCACTGGTTTTACTTTAAAGTAATGTCCCTCACTATTCACTCACATCATAATGTATGTATTGTTTCCACGTGTCCCCCCAACCACCTCAGCACCTATGAGCATCAGTGTACTTATTAGAGGCACAGTCTCTAACACTTGATTAACACCCACGTTTCCATCGCAAACACAGTCGATTTATTTTTCCTTTTGACACTGATTAAATTCCCCCGCAAACCTTACTGAGGTTTATTGGAAAATTAATGTGTGGGAATGAAAACATTGTCCACAAAATGCCCCATAATTACAGCGCCGGTTCAATACATCTGACTACTGAGTGGGCTTTCTGCCACACTAGCTGAGCTACAAATGCCTGTAAGCTTTAGAATGAGTCGCCCTCTGCTCACTCTGGAACCTTTTTTTCTTTTATTTACATTTTGCTTGTTGATGAGCTAAACCTGAGACTGTGTGTGAAAGGTCAGCTCAGAAATGACATTTGTGTTTGGGAGCTTAGTGCGTGTTATGAGCTTGAATAAATATTTCTGGACTGAATATCATTCTGAGATGCCACATATGATTTCGTCTTCTGTCAGTGGATACCTTCAACATATTTTGTGCAGTCTGACAGCTGAAGTGGCTGGGAAGGAAGGCTGCATTCAGCAAAAAGCATTAAAAAATAAGCATTTTGTTAAATCAATACATTCCACTTCCTTTGATTGAATATGATATGTTTCATTCTTAACTGTTTTGTTTTGAATACACACACAAAGTGCCTTAGTTGCAGTTTATTTCCTGGGTCAACTCCAAAAAGGACACAAGCTCACCATTAAAATCAGTGTTCATCAACCATAAAAAGCTAAGTTGATTCCTGTTTTAATTAAATATTGCTGAACATTAAGAATCTGATTTTTTTAAGAGGTTTAAAGCTTTTCTCTTAACTCCTACACACTGACTTTTGACTGGTGCCTTGTTGATGTTGTCCACTTACCTGGGCGTTTGGACCATGCCCATGCAGAAACATAAAAGGCAACATGTCCACAAAGTATCCGTATGTGTCACTTTTCCCTCTGTCGCTTTTCAGTGATATTATAACACTTTTGAACACCCTGTGGTTTGTCTGTGGGCAGCTGTGAGCCAGCTGTAAGGTAGCTATTATAAAGAAACATAAAGAAACTACAAACATTGTTTCTCTGACTAAAGACGATTTCATTTTTAACACATTTTAACCAGTCACTAGAGATTCATTAGTTGTGCATATGCTGTAAATATAATGTAGGATGAGTGCTAAGCTAGCATTAGCATTAGCGAGCTAGTTTGGAGTTCACAGACCACCGGCCATTAGACAATACTGTCAGTAGCCATTGTGGGTAGTGTTAGCAGAACTCATTCTCTCATACTCATTATGAACAACATGCTTTTTGAATATTTTGAATGGCAGAAATAATGTAGGGTATGTATTTTTTGGGAGCTGGGCTAACAACATCTAAGTTAGCTACAGGCAAACTCTCATCAGACGTTTGACCTTTTTATAGCAGGTTTAACTATCAGCACTAACAATGGTTCCAATCATATGTATCACCTTTGCAGTCACTGGTGACAAAGTTAGCCAGAATAGCAGCATGCACGGTGACCTGAGAGCCACCACGCAACGTGTGGTGTTGCATTGTGGTCTTTGCAGCGTGTTTTTCTAATGTGTTGCGTTGTGGTCTTTGCATCGCGCTTTTCTAATGTGTTGCATTTTTGTCTTTGCATCGCTTTTTTCTAATGTGTTGCGTTGTGGTCTTTGCAGCGTGTTTTTCTAATTGTCTCATGAATCCTGTAAATGCAGTGCCTGAAAACGCACTTTTTTGAAACCGGGTCTCAGGGTGGAAAAATCCGAAGACACAGCCCTCCCGTTCTCATGTGGACGCTGAATCTGCATACTTTCCGAAACGATGACGCCATCGCTCGAACCCCACAACGTCTCATAACAACAACAGCAATGGCGGACTACGTGTATGCATTCGTGTTTCTTGCAACTTACTCGCCTTGTAGTCCAGTGTGAGTCGCAGTAGCAGTTCGGCCTCATTAGCGGTCCACACAAACGATTCTGGTTTCCTTGCACTAGCCATTTTTCGTCTTCTTCTTGTGTTCGGACTCTCTGTCTCTTCTTCTCCGTTTTTGGTGAATTTCAAGCGCCACCTACAGGCCTGGAATATGAACTACAGCGTTTTCAGTTGTTTTCAGTGGATCTGTATATGCAAATATTCTTGAAACAGTGCCAAGGAAGACAGAGGAAAAAAATATCGTTTTGGTACGTGTGGATAGCCCCTAAGTAGGTGAGACTTCACACCTCTATATGACACTGCAGCCTTGCTTGACATGCACTCCTCATGTGTTGGCTCTAACCTGTTTACAGGGGCGCCAAAATGAAAAACAAGAAGATACTCTTGCCGGATGTGTGCTCAACCCATGACATGTTTATCGGATGATAATTATTTAAATATGTAAGTATTGTTTTAGGGTGTTTCAATGCCCCAAGGTGGCCAAAGAAATAAAATGAGGTATTCTGTTCTAAAATTAAAGTTAAAATGTTTGATGCTTCTCTTTAGTTTAGCAGCAATGTAATGCCATGTCGTATTGTGACTAAACACATGGAAGAACTCTAACGAAGAAGTATGAGCTAAAAGCTAAGCTAGGTCAGACAAGTGAACGTTAGCTTTGACAAGCGACTTCACATCTACCAGTTATACAAAAAAGGATGTGTGGAAATAAGTCCACCTGTGAGACTAGAGTGCTCCTCAATCAGAGCTCTCCGTCTGGCTGACGCGGTACGCCACAGCTCAATGAGTCAGTGTGTGTAGCACTTTTTGTATTTCACGTCATGTAGCTTTATTTCTTAATAAGTAACCAATTAGTTACCAATTAATGGGTGTCGGTATATCATGGCAAAATAAACCACAACTGTATCCCTAGTTCAGTCAGGAACACTCTCGTCATAGGTTTAACCATTTCTTGCGACTAATGGAATACAGTTATGTTTGGTGCTCCCTGAATTGACTAAGCAGAATTCTATGCCAAAGATAGGGAGTGCAATGCAGAACCTCCCCCATAATGACCATAACGGCTGAAAATGCAAAAAGTCGAATCAATCAATACAAATGTTGACATGTTTTTTACTAGTGGCAGTCAGTTAAGGTTACACACAGTGCTAACGTCCCACTGGCGGAGCAGCAGGTGGTTAAAGGTTGAAATCTCCATCAGCCTCTGGCTGTTTCGTCCCCTCGTCATTACCAGGGAAGAGATAATCTACGTAGCTGTCGGTGTAGTGACCGCACAGTTAACTCAGCAAACTTTACTCGGCTGCAATGCTACAACCCCAGGCATTTGCATTATTTCAACCCACCCACGCTACTCCATGAAAACAGGTGCATGCACAACTGCTCTGACTTCCCAATGCTTGCATAATAGAGGCCATCATTTCTCGTTGTGCACTATAATAGCTGTGGAAAAATGAGCAAGCAAAACATTCAAATGCATGAGAAAAGTAAAGTGTATGTGGATTCCTCAGTTCCAATTCAGGTTTGTTTTGAAAAAACTATTTTCTCTTCTGAATAAAAAATCCCTAGGGTGTAGAGGAGAGCACAGTCCAGTGTGATTGTTTTACCACATGGTGGATTAAAGTGAGGCCACCTGAAATCACGAAAAAATACCAGCAGATCCTAGCTATGATGACTATTCATCAGTAACGAGGGGAAACAGAGGCGAGCTGCGCTGCTGCTCTGATGAATTATGGAACAGCCGAGACCTTAAGATGACCTGTGACTTAACTCTACTGAGCTGTCTGTATACAGAACACATTGTGGATAATAAAACCACTGCTAAAGGCCTGACTCAAGCACTGCATGGCAAAAAGTGCCACAGCAGCAGCGAGGCATCCGCTTGCTCAAAAGCTTCCTCTGCAACCCTTCATTTACTTTTCTGCTCATATTAAATCACTCTGAATGTAACACATTGACCAAAACAACTGCAGCAGAGGACTTCTGTCAGGTTGACCTCAGCTGTGTGCATTCAAGGGAAAAGGCAGCACCAAAACCAGAGCACAATACCTTACAGTGTACCAATCTGAGACACAGTGCAGGGTATACTCACTTATATCTGCCTTTTCATTTATACACTACTTTAGGCTAATTTTAATGTACAATATTAATAAAAAGATGTTGCCAAGATTTCTATGTATATATATTTTATGTACTTTATTGACTTATGAAGTTATTTGGTTAAAACTGTAATTACCAAAAAGAAGTATTTTTGGTGGGTGTGCTTGTTGCATTTTCAGATTTGGAAGGTTACAGAAATTGTCACCAGTATCACCAACTACAGCTGGTAAATATGGTTCCTTTTAAGGATTTGAGTCACTAACCGGGTTGTGTGAGTCACTTGAGCCACTTGAGTCACATGACGTGCTTTTCACGCTGACTCGAGGAAGTCTAACCCAGAAGCTTCACTCGCTCGTCTGCTATTCATTCAGAACGTAGCCAGCTATTTGCGCTATCCTGCTCTGACTCCGAGTCTGCTGCTGTGTTTCTGGCTCAGGCTCGCGAGCTACGGCCGTTTCCGGCATCGTGACTAACGAGCTACGAGTCTGCTGCTGTGTTTCCGGCACAGGCTCGCGAGCTACGGGCGTTTCCGAGCTAGTGCTACGATGAGTCAGCTGTGTTTCTGGCATCACGGCTCGCGAGCTACGGCGACGAGTGTTTCCGGCATCGACTCGCGGGCCAGTGGGCTACGAG
>OMLP01040486.1:0-13822 GCA_900302685.1 Spondyliosoma cantharus | reverse complement strand
GGATTATATGGGGTCTACAGAGCGCGTTGATGGTTTGGTAGATTACTGACGGCTGCGATATCCCTAAATTATTTGCTTTGCAGAGCTGTATTTTCCCGTAACCAAATACCGGAGTGTCGCCAAACATTTGAACTCCGGCGTTATTGGATTGTTTCGGTTGGTCAGGGATGTTACTGAGTCCCTCACAAACTCAACCACATCTTCAATCTCTTTGTGGTCCATCCAATATCGTTTTAAAAATTCCCTGTCATTTAGCGTCTCCAAAACATTCGGTCGTGGATTGACTGCAGCCATTTTAGGACTTTTTGTGACTAGGTCATAGTGAGTTAGGAGTCCTCTGGACTACTTCTAAGGTCTCCCAGACTTAGGTGCTACTTTTAGGCTTAAAATGTTTTGTGAATAACTCTTATTTTGAAAAATTAGGAGTCCTAAAGTTACGACTGACAGGGCCATTATTTTTAGGAGTTGCTCCTAAATTCGGCTGTTAGGAGCTACTTTTAGCCTCAAGATTCTTTGTGAATACGGACCCAGGTTTACAGCCGGCCTGGCTCCCTCGGGCTTACTGCAGGTGAGAGAGGGGATAAACAAAACAGTGATTTATAACATTACACACACGCACCTGGCAGTAACTATAACATGGCACCTCTATAGAGCAATCATAACCACTGCACACACTCAAATGCAACTCCTGCCAGTGTACACAGCAGACCCCTAAGCCCCCTCGGTTTAAGGCAGGCTGAGCACACTTGGAGATTTAAAGCCGACTGCTTAACCTGGTCAATAGGTGGGAGAGTGGTCAAAACAAACAAAAACAAATGACAGCTCAGCTGAACAGCTCTGCTCTGTGTATCTTAACACGAGGCCATACAAAGGAGCGCAATCCCGCTCAGCGATAGCTGCTCAACTGAACACGTCAACCAAACACAAAATAGGAAAGAGGAAAAGGAACATGCACCGCTGTTCCTCATGCACCTACAACACAAAACAAATACTGCTCACCAACAAATATATAGCAAGCAAGCAGTGCAACATACAAGCTCTACATCCATCTTGTAATATTCAAATACAAACCACAATGCAAGCAACACATATCATTGTTTTAGTGGCAACAAACATGCAATATGGTCAGCATTAACATGTGTACACACACACACACACACACACACACACACCATGCCGAGTGAACAGTGAACACTCTTTTCATTCATAGCGATAAACATACCTCCTGGAACGGCTCCTAACAAAGTCGGCAGTGCCCTCACAATCCTCCTCACCAGCCTGCAGCAAATTAGCTGGTGAGGACTCCAGACAAACAGCTGCCTATCTGCCTGATTAGGGCATCCTTAAATCTGCCTGTCCTAATTTATAACCCCGCCTTCCTCTGGTGGCTACAAACACAAAGAAATTAAAGTTGTATTCCCTTTGTGCCACACAAGGATGCTTCCATATCTTTTGGCAGACGGCAGCAGGGGGATCAGACTGTGGCTGGGGTGGATGTTGTCTTTTAGTATCCTTAGTTCCATTACATTCATGATTCAGTTAGCTAATTTGTTTTTATGCTAACTTCCTGCTAACTTTTATGCTAACTTCCTGCTAACTTTAATGATGACTTCCTGTGGCTTCCAACGTGCTCCGAGCCTATTCCCGAATGAAAACAACAAACAAACAAACAAAAAAAAGGGAAGGCAGACTTTCACAAACACATCTGAAATCATGGAGGTTTCAACTGGAATGACTGGACTTGGCTGATTGGGACATACGCAGAGCAATGCAGCCAGTATTGTGTCAACTTTGAAACAGTTAAACCTGGTGTTTCGTATGATATATTCCATTATTTGAAACATATTTCTGCATGTTTTTATTTATGTCGGAGAGCTTGAACAGATATCTATGTATGGAGGTGGTTTACAGATTTAGGTGCCAGAAGCTCACAGGGGCTGAGATCATTTCAGAGAGCAGTTGGATGAATGAGAAGAGAGGGTCGGGGGTTGTGGGGCAGGCAACCTGTAGACTAAAAACACACGCAGAACATATTCCTCCCTCAGGACATTTGCAGGGAACATTCAGGTCTGGGCAGAACAAACCAGACTGAGCGAGCAAGGGCTCTGATTTGCTGAGATCAACACGCCCTTCTCACCGCTCCCCTCCTCCCCCTTTCCCTGCTCCTTTACCCTCAGCCCTGCTCTGGCAGTCATATGATACTGTATGGCACAGAAAGGCTCTGTCTCTTGTTTTCTACCTCCTACTCTGTTCTCATTCACTAGCTTTCTTTATCTAGATAATGATTGGGCCCAAAGAACAAGGAGAACTGAGGGAAGAGAATGATTGTTCTGTTTCTTGTGCCTTCTTTGCCGACTTCTTTGAAATCCGAAATGTAAAGGGAGTCTCATAACTCACTATCTGTTCTGACAAAGCAGCAACTGAAGGGTTTCAGTTCACAGCTTTGGATTGTTCCCTGTGTGAGCATCTATGTGTCATTTGCAACAGTGCTCGACTTATGCTGTTGCTGCCGACTCATTGTGAGAGTTTCAAAAAGCATCAAAAGAGAGCAACATCTTAAAGATTGTAGAAGCAGCCGTTACTTCTCCGCTCTATTCATGTGCACATGCTCTAGCTTGTCATGATTGGTGTTTTGTGTGTAAACAGGCTGTAAACCACACTTCTGTGCAGGTCCTGCGTTAGTTTGCCCAAATGATGAGGCTACTAGAGGGCAACTTTAATACAGGTAAGACTAGACTCTGCCTTCATTCTTTAAAGGTCATATTGATAAGAATTAAAGCAAAACTCTCGCCAAAAAGCAACCTAGGCTTTATTTGTGAAAGTATATGAGTCAAACCTTCGTGTAAAAGCATAATTATGATGAAAGACGCACTTTTAAGATATACCGTAGCTTCATTTTCGGGCAAGCTCATTTTGAATGCGCAAGTGCAAGGGCGCTTAGCTAGCATCAAAAATCGCTATTTTTAAAACACTAAGAAGGCTCGACACAACATGAAACTTTGCTCGTAGCATCACCAGGGTCTCTACACATTAACACGAGCATTGAGAACATTGTTTGTGTACACAGAGTTTACTAAAAAGAGAGTTTTTGAACTACTCACGTTAGCTGAACTCTAATTCACGTTAAGCCGGAAAAGTCACGTGACATCTCGCATGGCTAGTTGCTGCCGGAAGCCAGTATGCTACCAGTGACCCGAGTGACACAGACACAGCACAACAGCAAGAAGAGCGAGAGTAGACACCTAAAGACATGGCTGGGTATGAAGAATACAATTTAATGCGTGAGGTGTTCGAGTTCGACGGACGTCCACCTTTTCGAGCCCGAGCTTACAGGCGAAGAGATCCAAGAGCTTGACGAAAGGGCGAGGAGAGAGAGAGAGGAGCCGGCGGCAGATAGAGCTTTTGACTGCCATGACGGCCGCGCGACAGAGATGCTACTGCTAATGTGAGTGCTTCAGAAACCTTCTTTTTAGTAAACTCTGTGTACACAAACAATGTTCTTGATGCTCGTGTTCATGTATAGAAAGAGAGTTTTAAAAATAGCGATTTTTGATGCTAGCTAAGTGCCCTTGCACTCCCAAAATTAGCTTGGCCGAAAATGAAACTACGGTAAATCTTAAAGCTAGGGTCTGTAATGTTGTTCAGAAACACATTTTGTTATACTGGGTGAAATGGTCCTTCTATCCTGAGAGTAGTCAATACATTATGTATTCAGAAAAAGGAACGAAAATAATCAACCTCTGCGGCAGCTGCAGGACTGAGAAAAAGCTGACCAATCCGTGCTATCCGGCCCGAATAGAAAGAAAATCAGATGCCTTCATGTCTCGTTCTGCCTACGCCCCCCTCTGTCCCTCTCTCCTCCGCACGTGCACAGGTCACGTTTCACTGATGCCGGAAATATTCAGCACACTCCTCTGCAGAAATACGGAGTTGCAGAAGAAGATGCTCATTTGACCCCGAAGAAGAAGAAGAAGAAGAAGAAGACGTTAATTTGGTTACAATGGCAGAGAAAATGCAGCCAGCGTTATGGGGGGTGGAACTTAGAGGACCTGCCACTTTCAAATCTTGCTAGCTCTCCAGGATCGTAGTCCCTAGCTTTAAAAGTGCGTCTTTGGTCGTAATTATGCTTTTACATGAAGGTTTGACTCATATACATTCACAAATAAAGCCTATGTTGCTTTTTGGTGAGAGTTTTGCTTTAAATGTGGACAAATCTTGTTTTTAAATAATACATCGACAAAGTGTGTAAAGGTGCAGAATAAAAAAAATATTTTGACTGTGAATTAATCATTTTTAAATGTTTGTCAGGTCCATAATGATTGTTCTGTTCCAGCTTCTAACAAGGTTTGTCAGCCAGTAATATAACACCGTTGCTATCACGTGGTATTTGTGTTTCAAAAAGTAAAAATGCCTGATTTCTACAGTATGTGCCCAGCATACTGTACTGGCTTATGTTAGCATTGGGGACATTAACGTGCATTGTCATTCCTGACATGAAATATGATATGGCTTTCAGGCAAAACGCTGCAGAAAGAGTGAGGTGTGGCCAGCTGCACTGCAGAAGGAACAGAGTGTTGTTTAGTCACAGGCTGCGGGGCCATATGTTACTGAACCTTTTATGGATATATGTGAAAATGAATGGCTACTAGCAGTTAAGCTAATCAGTCTTGAGTTGACACATACTACCAATACTGCCGGTGTTTGACGACCTGCAAATGAGACTAACCTTCTCCAGAATCACTCACTGCAGCTTTAACATCTAGAAAAAGTAATTTTGTGTGCATGCAGCCACACATGTAACTTTATATGTCCAGTATGCCGTATACTAGCATGTCGTGTGTGTATTCATAGCTCTGTTTACATGACAAGTAGCTGGCTGTAACTGGTCCTGTCTGCAGCAGAGGTCACTCAGCAAGTTTGCACAAGATTTGAAAGAGAGCCAGAGGTGTGACTGCTGTGTTTACTGTTCCCCTCACAAGGGTTTCTGAGCTGTTGTTGTCCTTCACATGGCCTCGACGAAAGCATTGTCCTAACACTCATCAAAGGGCGACACCGAAGAGGTGCCAGGTGCGTAAAGTGAGCGATTTAAGAAATTGGTTTAATCAGTGTTGAAGCAAAAATAAATATTTACTTCCGTTTTACTGATCTAGAGGTTCAAATGTAGGAGTTTCCATGGCACTGATGACATCACCAACACCTCAGGTGAGAGGTGTTGATGACAGCTTTTCTGTTGCCATAGCAACCATATATTCCCTAGTTGTGTTGATTACATTACCCTTACGTACACTCTTCTACTCCGTTAGTGAGGTTCCATATGTGATTATCTACTCTCCTCCTGCCCCTGGTATAACCAAAATATTTTTCTCAGTCTTGCTTATTCGTTTCATAATCCCCCAGTTCATCCACGTTCTCATGAATATCACATCTTAGTCCTTCAATATTGTGAGGATAGAAGACTGTAAACTCATACCGCGATGAGTCAGTTTAATATGATTTAAGTGGTCAGCGCTATTAAAGGATTCTGCTCTAAATGAAAAACACAGGTGGAGGTCTTGTCATGATCCCAGTACTAAACTGAGAGCTGGATTCACCTCCACTGGGATTTCACCATAATGGAGAGTACAGTGAGCATGTTAAAAAAAAAAAAAATCTCTTAATCTCTACTTCCTCGATCTCCAGATTCACCGCTGTTCCTCACTGCCACCCTCCCCCTCCCCGCCCTCTCCTTCTCTTCTCTCCCTCTCAGTGCGTGAACCCACATGGCAGCCTAATCCTCTTACTGTAGCCGATAATGCCTGTTGGCTCTGGCTGTTAGCAGCGGTAGTAGATTGGATGAGGCGCAGTGCTGCCATGTCAGTTGGATAAACTGATCCTGCTCCTGCTGACACAGTTCCCTACTGTCACCCGACAAATGTGTTTCTACCTGATCTGAAAA
The DNA here is from genome assembly GCA_900302685.1 of Spondyliosoma cantharus. NCBI lineage: Eukaryota > Metazoa > Chordata > Actinopteri > Spariformes > Sparidae > Spondyliosoma > Spondyliosoma cantharus. The sequence goes on along the minus strand of OMLP01040486.1, from coordinate 7,887 downwards.
GCTGACGTGAAAAACACCGGCTGCACAAGCCTTCAGACTTAGTAGCTCCTGTGAAGGTAGTCTGCATTATCTTCGTCCTCTGCCCCAGTTTCTTACTGCCCTAATCCTCTTCTTTTGCATGTCTTACACAGCATACTGCTACATAATCAAACACTGGCTTGGCCTAAGAGGAACCATAAGCTGATGCAATAGGAACTTAACGCCACTCTTCACCGATCTGCCACAACGGTAAAACCACTGACAGGTGAAGTGACTAACATCAGTTATCTCGTTACAATGCCATGTTCTGCTGGGAAACCTCGGGTCCTGGCATTGATGCTGATGCCACCCTCACACACACCGCCGACACGAAGAATTTCAAGGTGTTGACCTTGTCCTGAAATTCCCCAGATCTTGTTCCTATCAAGCATTCATGAGACATGCAGAAACAAGTCCGATCAACGAAGGCCTCCCCTCACAACCCAGGACATGACACCCTTTAGAGGTCTTGTGTCCATGCCTCTCACACATCTTTTGGTGGTATTAGGGGACCTATACATTATTAGGCATTTTTGCTTGAAAATTACCATAACAGTTGATTATCCAAATAGGTGCCAGTTATTTTGGTTACCAACCAACATGCGCACTTTGACATCCCTTGAGCCAGGCCCGTAGGGAAAAAGGGATGCATTTAGCTTTGATTGATGTCAAAATACCAAACTCACAGGGATTTTCTGTGGACACACCTGACGTCAATTTGAGTTTTCATGTTTTATCATGCAGATCCCTGTGTCAACGTCTGTCTGAGGCTACACCAACATCGACTTAGTTTGGACTATCACCGCAGCTTTACTGCATTGCTGGGCTGATATTGCACTCTTTTCAGAAGTTGCTGATGTACATGTGACACAACTATCTCCCGCCAGTGTTTTATAAACCAGACCTGAAAGAATCTTGCCGAGGGGCTAGCACAGACAGACGCCAACATAGGCTGGGCTCGTGGGGGGCCCCGTAGGAGGACACTAGCAGAGGTCAGACAGAGGGGTCAGACGATCTAAGCCCGTGCTGCGTCGGGGATGCCCCTGGGATAGGTGTTCAGACACAGGCCATCCCGTGAGAACGGTCACACTACACGGCTCCCCTGGGACACACAGACACACACATGTATAAAGTCTGCCAAGTCAAGCATCCTTAACTATGTCTGTCGTTTTACACACTCACACAAATGGACATAATGCAGACACATGCAAAACATGTGAATGCATGAAAAAAAGACTGCCTCGTAATATACAAACTAAGTAGATGCAGTACTGTGTGTGTGTGTGTGTGTGTGTGTGTGAAGAGATACACATGTATTGATTTGACTATAACGTACACAGCCCAGGAGAGGTGGGAACCAGCCATAAGGAATCACTTAATTATTCTGGTGTGCCGGGGTACTACATCCATCACCATGGCAACTACAGGTGTGACCTTAGAGTAGAGGACATGGAGCATGGAAGACATAATCCTGCGATTTCAGTTCGGAAATGAGGTGAATAATATGTAGACATTTCAAAACATGTTGCAGATTTATGCTTTTTTTTTTTTTTGTGCTTTGATTTACTGCGATGTGTTTGTCTCTATATGCTGCCCGGGCCCGGTGATGAGAGTCAGCCATAATGACATGTTTTTGCACTGTGGACGAGAAGGACACAATGTTCCTTTGGCAAAAAAGCAAGGTCAGAGCAAAGACAGTCACAAATTCACAGACTTTTGCCAAGATGTCTCAAACTGAAACTGAAAAATATGCAAAATTAAAGGATTCATAAGAAAATAACTGCGTGGAAATAATGAAAATGACTCGCAGGCACATACCCAGACACACCCTATGACAAAGGTTTTTTTTGTATGTGGGTGTTTGTTTCCAAACATAGATACAAAAGCAATATATTATACAGTCTCAATATATGCAACATGAATACATGTTGAAATACAAAAGACAGTCATTTGACTGCAACAATCACACACTCGACCGAAGATGGTAACATTTCCATTCGAAAAACAAACAGTCTGCCCGGCCTGTCATTGTGCAGCTTTAACCTGCCATGGAAAACACACACAGAATCCTATTTAAGCAACATGATTCTCATCATTCCTGCCAAAAAGCATTTGTGTCTCTTTGGTAACTACATCACAACCCCACTCTCAGTTACCTGCAGTGTCCCCCAGGAAGTGCATGCTATGCCCTGTTGTAATTTTCAATTTATATGCTCCCCGTTTTACCGCAACATACTGAACATAAAGCTTCACCTTTTTGTCCAACTCTTTGATGTCAGTACAGATTCTCTCCCACACCTGGAGGATTTTAAGATGATGGATATTATTGATTTATCATATATAGACACTGCAATGTGTTCAGTATATCTGGCAAGACATGGCCACGAACAATAACCCCTGAGTTTGGCTCTACTCCAGCATGAGCATGACACAAATCCAGTGTGATGGAAATAATATTGATTTCCAATGTAAAGCATTAAATCTTGACATTTAATTGTTTCTGAACTTTTCTGCCAATCAGCTGATCAATCCATCGACTCATTGTTGCAGCTCCAGTTCTGAGCAGTTGCTTTTTGCAGAGAGTCACGTATGATTACAAAATACACAAAACGTGCAAATTAAGTCAACTTTCATGCCTGTCTGGACCACTTCACAGCGACCAAAGTCCTTCATTTACAGAAAAAGTAATACTGGACTTGGAAGAGGAAGGAAAGTGTCATAATAATGTATTGCAAAAAAGAGGCAAGTGTTCCTCGGCCCAAAGGTTAGTCATCCGGGGGAACAAAAATAACAGTAATGGAAGACATATGTTTGACCTCAATTGAAATGTCATTGTGAAACCTAAGTGGCTAATATATGTCACTGAAAAGGGGGACAGTAATATTTTCAATTACGGGAAGTCCATCAAAAATAGGTTATAATACTGAAAGTTAGGGAAAGGGTGAAAACAGCAGCATTAAGACACAGGCCATATCAGATATCACTGTGTTGGTGTTGCTCATACAACGCGACAACCGATTTAACTAATGATCAGTCAAGTTTCTGGGATACAACTTGGGAGAAACATTGGAAAAATAAGCATGTGAGAGAAGTGAGCCTTTCTAACATGAAAGGAAATATCTGAACCATAGCCATGATCTTTTCCTTAAGCTAATGAAATGGTTTTGTTGCCGTATCAATGAACTGCAAACAGAAAACTGGAAACAAAAGTCAAAAGCCAATTTTAGCCAATGAAATATGCCAGAATGTTTCTCATCACAATCCACTCATTTTTCCCTGAGAAGTGAATGCAAATGTAATGAAAAATGCCCATCTGGCAACTGAGAAACAAACATTCCCTTTATCACCAAAAGTTAATAGGTCTATTCTGGGCCGAGACCAATCCTTCATCTAAGTTTCATGGAAATACGTTTAGTGTTTTTGTGTAATCCTTCTGACAAACCAACCGACAAATGGACACAGGTGAAAACATAACTCTTCTTCTCAGGTCAGCTAAGTGTAAAAGTCCTGTTTGACCCATCCCTCTGTAACAACCAGCTCCTGAGTGGACCTTTCTGTCAGTTTCGGGGATGGTCCTTGAGCAACATTATACGGCAATAAACACGTTTTTTTTACTTATCATTATGAAGTAAATGTTGATTGCACAGACTAATGGCCATAGAATAATGACACCATCAGCGATTAGATTGGTTCCCTATAAACCTTACATTTTTATGCCATTATGTCTGCCAGTGGGCAACAAATCTCTCTGGAAAATGAAAGTCTGACTGGCACCATTTATATCTGCTGTCACGTCACCACTATGGACTTTTGTCTGTAATTTTGTCCTGTGTTGTTGGTAGTTGGCGCTCTTGGGTAAACTCGAACGATCCAGTTGTCTTTGCAGCAGTGGCGCCGACAATGATACCACTCAGAAACACTAGGGTGGGTATGTTGTCTGTCTCCACTTTAATTATGATGCTGTAGGTACAACACCAAAATCAGCCATGTCAGGTAAACCTAAGAGAGGAACCACAAAGAGAAGCAAAGCAGGACAATGAATAGACCGGTCCGAAGGAGCCATACAGTTCCAACATATAATGTTGCTTTAAGTGAATATGTGATACTGTGTGGTGATTTACAGATGGAGTAAAGTCTACCGTCAAAGGCATGCACTTGTACACCAAGATCATCAACATGAAGCTGAAGCCAGACATCTAATTTCCTGAGAAAAGGCTTTTGTGAGTGTGTTTGAATGTGTCCGAGGGAGAGGGATCACATAACACAACATAAAAAAAGCACTGACAGCTTTACCCACGAAAAACTAACAACTGTGACGTGAAGAGGCTGAACAGGAAAGGTGGCGGACAACGCCCAACTGTAGGATGCGTGAACAGGTTATTCCTCAACGTCACGGATGATTACTTGAATTATGTTTCTGTAGTCTTTTGTTTGGAATGTAGTTGATCATTAGGCCAGCAGCTCCTCTAATCACGTGATAGAATTTAGTGGACATGTTTTTTTTTTTTCATCCAAACACTGGTTTCATCTGACTGTTTAAAGTGTTTGCCACCGCGAGACTGTGCTAGCAGAATATATCCCACATTTTAAATGATGTATTTCTATAGCGTTATATACACTCACATTTTGCATTTCTTGTTTTTGAAGTCCACCTGTCCTTTGGTCCTTTTGGTCCACACACGAGGGAGGGGGAAATACAAAGGAACAAAGCTGTTCATTTATTGCACAAGAAGGTGTTTCAGGAATGGCATTCCTGCCATTTTCACTTTGATTTTCTTCTGTTATGGACGCTATTTCCTCAATAAAGACAAGAATTCTGAAAGATCCAGAGTCAATCACACACACAAAACACACACTCACACGAGTCTGAAAAGACCCAGAGGAAAGGACGACCGGGCAGACATAAAAAAACATAATGTTTTAATAATGTTTGATGTTGTTATTTTATGCTTTTATTCTATGTAAGGTGACCTTGGTTGACTTGAAAGGCACCATCAAATAAAATGTATTCTTCTTCTTCTTCTTCTTCTTCTTCTTCTTCTTCTTCTTCTTATTATTATTATTATTATTATTATTATTATAACCGTCACAACTGCCTGCTCATCTATAGCTCACACAATAGACAGACATTCTCGCTGTGGAAGCAGGAAAAGCACAGGTGTGACCAGTAATATTAACGATGGCTCCATTCCTTTAAATGTCCCAGTAAGTCATATCAGTGAGCGAGCATGCACGATACTGGACACAGTGGAACAAGCTCAACTAAATGGAATAAAGCCATCATTAATGTAGTCACCTGTGTTTTTCTCCTGCTTCGACAAGTCAAAATGTCTGCTGTGAGAATGGTTTGTGCTTTTTCTCATACTTCAACTTTTGGGCATCTTCTAAGTAACATTTGTCATGATTGAGAGTGGCCATGTGGAGATAACGGCTCACTTCTTATAATGGTTTTCCTGTGCCATTGCAACAACTGCCATACTGTATTGAGGAAGTAATCACAAAAAAATTTAATTAAAGACTGGACCCAGAGGCAGCATGAGAAATAACAAGATTTTAAGAAGTCAGCCAAAACAAGACATACTGAAACTTACAAAGAGGACGGAAAATGCTTTGGGAAAATATTGTGCAGATGAGTTGGAACATCTAAATCACTATTTGAAACAGTGAGGCTACAAGAAAACAGTCACGACATTCTGAAACTTACACGAGAGAAAGAGAAAGAACCACCAGAATAATTGGTGTGAAGGATAAAGGAGGCATGCAAAACCTGAGTAAGAGGTCAGAGCTGAGGACAGAGCGAGGCACACACACTGAACCGGCAGTCACTACTTGCACAACCGGACTCTGTCGTATAACTATTAATAGGAAGCGTAATGGTTTGGAAGGATTGCATCATTGTGACTAGATGGCAAAAGTAAATCTAAGAGCCCAATAAGGAAAAAAATGTTATTCCATATGATGCAACCTGCTTGTTGACTAAAATGTCAAAAGTAGTATATACAGTGTAGAGATTCAGGGTCTGTGTTTTCTAGGTGAGGAACTAAAATGACTGCAGTGAAGAAGTAGTAGTCGTGCTGCAGCTCGCGCTTTGTTTGGTTTTCTTGTTCAAGCTTTTGTGTAAGCTTCTATTTAGAGGAATCTTTTGGTGTGTCACTTCGGTTTAGTGCTTTTGTGTCGATTCCATTTTCGTGCGTATTTGGTGGCTGGTGGCTGTTTTGTGAACTTTGTCGATTTGTCCTTCTGCATGCAGAGATTGACCTTTTTTTGTTTAGACAGTACTCTTTACTTTCCTGTGTTCCTGTAAGACCCACATTTGTACTGAGGTGGGTAATATCCACGCTCATTTCAATGTGAAGCATTTGATTTCAGAAACTGCCGTGCACCAAGGACCTTGGGCTCACAGGTTTCCGGGGTGGCAGTAGACGAGGCCATGGTGCTGTGTTGATGTGATAGCCATTCAACTATAATGTGGACATCTGCGTCAGGCTGAGAGCTATTTTTTATTATATTATGGTACTGTCGTGCATTTGACTTGTTTCTAACTTGGAGGCTGTCATGGCCAACCAGTGGTTGATAGTGGAGTGTCTATGTGCTGACTCCTGCCTTGCTCTCCCAAAGGCTCTTCCACCCTTCATCACTTTCTTTTGTTTTCCACCCTTCATAGCCTGTCAACCACCCATTGATACACTGCTTTTATTTTGTGATATATTGCACACACCTCATTGTCTAGTTGAGTTTTGTGTTTTGACACATTACTCATGTTTTAACCAGGAGCTCATCTAGGACCCGGGAACCTCTCGCAACATTTATCAGACTGCGGGTTGGAGATGTGGCTCAGTATAGTGTGATATTGATACGCTGGTGTAGCAAAAGTTGTTGATACTTATGGTTCAATATGTTACAGGTCATAATGTGATATTTGGGTGTGTGGTTTTAGATCATTTGTTGTATTCAACTCAAATATGTACATGGATTTATTTTCTTTTTTAAAAGAAACTCTGCACTATCTTTTTTTTGCGTATTTTTGGTATTTTAGTTGAGAAACATCCAGAGTTTTCAGTGTCTAAAAAAGGCCAAATGGGGACAAAATATGGACAAAGGCCAGCCACAACATGACATACTGAAACTTACAAAATGGAGGGAAAATGTTCTGGGATCATGGGGTGCGGGAGCAATGGAACACTGAGATAATCAGGCTACAAGAACACAGTGAGGTGTCTAAATAAGACATTCTAAAGCTTACAAAAGAGAAAGAAAAACATTTCAAATTGTTGGAAAAATTGACGAAAAAGGATGGAGGAGAACAGAACCTGTAGGAGAGATCAGACCTGAGGACAGAGAAAGGACAGGGAAACACACTGAACCAACAGTCACTATTTACACAGCCAGACACCGAATGATATGGAGGACTGAAAGTGCCATTATTAAATGAATAAATACACCATTATATAATTAATTCAATGTGTCATTAATTAACTAAAATTGGAATTAAATGTGTGATTAATTCATTAAAATACCAATTCATTTTATGTAAAAAACATATATAATTATTTCACTATTTAATTAATTATTTCATGGTCCTGTGTTGCAGTGCTTCATGAATTTATTTTATCTGTCAAACTCACCCATCAAAGTCGATGGGTGGATCCTAACACCTGATTGGCTACCATGCTACATCCTGCACCTCCCATGCTGTATCAACAGTGGGGCTAGCAGGGGACCGAGCCTTCCACAGCGGTTGCCAATAAAGTTTTGTTTGATTGCATCAATCCATTATCTGGAATCAATTTGCCTTGACTTGATGTGCAGGGTAGCCAATCAGGTGTTAGGATCCACCCTTGATGGGTGAGTTTGACAGATAAAATAAAT
>OMLP01040485.1:0-12585 GCA_900302685.1 Spondyliosoma cantharus | reverse complement strand
GAGGCGTGCCCCTTGTGGATATCTGTGATGCGGCATCGTGGGCATCACCGACTACCTTCACCAGATTCTATTGGGTGAATGTGGCCACTCCCCATCCACTGGGTGTGGCCCTGTTGCCCACCTCTACTGCTTCCTCTCATTAAGGTATGTATTGGCATTGGCATTGGCATTCCTCGTGACTTTGTTGTTATGGGTCATCCAGTGCTGAAGCACCGCCTCTGGCGGTCAGTAAGGATGTAATAGAACGAAAGTTACGTATGTAACTACGGTTCTATGAATCCTGGATGACCGCCAGAGTGTTCTGTCACTCAGAATCCTTGTGACTTCGCGAGAAGATTCTGCAGGAACAGATCCTCTGATGTCACCGGAAGATATAGGATTAGCCGGCGTCATCAGGGGTCACAGGTGACTTTGTTGGTATAAACACTCGACCTGCGCATGCGCGAGATGGAGACATTCAGTGCTGAAGCACCGCCACTGGCGGTCATCCAGGATTCATAGAACCATAGCTACATACGTAACTTTCGTGGGAAAAAGAGGGTGATTTCATTCCTGAACGTTATTGCTGCAATTTGGTAGTTCATGACTGAGGTCTGCAAGAACAATGCGCAGGGAGTCTGGGTGTTTATGCTCCATGATAGTTATCTAAACTAGTCTGTTTGAATGCTTTAATAACATAGGCCGAAGGCGGGGTATTCACACTGACTAGAATAAAGAAGGAAAACTCCTGTGGTGAATACAATGGTGGCCGGTTCATGAAACTCAGTCTAAATGAGAATACGAGTAAACACGTTTACTCATTTTTTTAGCTTATTTTTTAACATATTTGTATCCTCATTTGCACTAAATAAAATGCATTATTATGATTATTATTATTATTATTATTATTATTATTATTATTATTATTATTATTATTATCATCACAACAACATACTGAAGGAGTCAATAGGCGTGAATATATTGTATCTTGTAATTGCAGAACTACTTCTGTGCTTTGTATTGTACGGTGTATAGTCCAGGAGATGATATTTATCATGATCATAAATCTGATGTGTACAGAATTTATTGTCCATATACAATTTGCTTCTACTTTTTATGAGAGGTACCTCTGCTTTCCTTTCTAGTAAAATAAATGTAGCTGGCCATGAGCTAAGCATGTGCAAAAGGTAGCTATGAATTGTCTTTGCAGAACAAACAGCAGGCAGTAGCAATCCCTCCCTCTGGTTGCACAGCGGGACTACCAGGGCACCTCAGGTGAAGCAGACACGCGCAGTGGCGGAGCAGCAGTCGGGCAGCCAAAGATCAAATGATCGAAAACATTGCTCAAAAAGCAAACAGCAGCGGAACCCTCATCTTCCGTTTGGGACACAAATTTGGAGGCTTTTTTCAGCTTTGAATTCCGGAGAAACACACGGATCTCCTCTCTTAGTTCACAAAATTGTTTCTATGCATTTCATTTGCTAAACCATCTAATGTCGTTGTGGATGAGCAAATCTTTATATCCAGCTGACATTTCTGTCAACAACTTGCAGAGAAGGCAGTACTGTAAGCTGGAGATACAATGAATAAAGTCAACCCACCATCGAGAGCGCACCATCCATCACCAGCATGTTGACATGTTCCAAATCCAACTTGTTCTCCTCAACGAATGAAGCATTTTTGGTGAATGAAATCTCACTGGTGGTGTGTCACTCCAAAGGAATTAGTCTGAGCAAATCCTCCCAAAAACATTCCCCATCAAAGAATCGAACACAGAGGCAACGCTGTGCAACATCACTGTTGTCTGTCAATTCATCCGTGGCTAAAGACATCACCTCAGCCAAAAGCGTCTAAAGAACGTCCAATACAAGGTACCTGACTCTTCTCATATTTGACGTGTCAGATATTGGAATTTGCTTGATCAAATCAATTATATTTTTTTAAGTTTTCTCATCTGTAACCACCTCCTCAATTGATGCTAACATTCCCTCATTGACAGTTTCTGAGTTTGTCCATAGCTTTTTCTTTTTGCCCAATATCCATGCCGCTCATGACGATGCTAACGTTGCTCTCTCTTGCTGCAGATGTGTGAGCTTACAAGTTTAACGAAGTCTGACAAGCAGGAAGCTTAAAAAGCCAGTGAGATTTTTTATGAAGATGCTGGGTGCTGGTGTTTGATGAATTTGCTACCAGCATGCCTTTGTGACTGTGATATAAATGATGTTTTTCCACTCTGTCAAGTACAGTGTATAATGCTGGGGGAGTGGGATACTTGTATTGATTTTTTAAAATTATATTTGTGTAGTTTATGGCCATTGACACAAAGCATAATAACATTAATTAAGCTGCTCATCACCAAAATCATAAATTTCAAGATCACAGAATCAATAATGAAACAAATCTAAATGGAAGTCTCCTTCAATTATTCATAGTGTGCCCTTTCTGTCTATAGCCTTCAGCTCCGTGGTGAGTTTCCTAAAAAAGTGTACCTCTCTCCATGAAACTTGTATTCTCAAAATGCTGTCATTAAGTGGAGAGTCTTCTGTTGCCCTGGGGTTAATGGAAGCTCTTGTTGTTCCTCTAGTTGGCAAAGTAATCTCACTTCTACACTGTTGTTTTACATTTGTCACATGTTTGCAATCCATCGGAGACAGATATGACAGTATGAGAATATACTGATGACAAAAAACATTGACTAAGACAAGACAGAAGCCTGATCCAACATTCAGAGCAATGAGTACTGATCCATGGATACAAACTAGTCAAAACAGTACCTGTGACACTGATTGCTCCGGGCTGATTGCTCCATGCTGTTTGGTGGAATTTAAGCCGGCAGCCATTTGCTAATGTTGTGAAGCTATAAGAGTTTGTTTCCTCCTCATTAAAAATAAAACTTAATGGTGAAAGCGCAAGGCAACTGGTGAGCTGTTAAAGCCACCTTTACATTATTAACATACATACGAGGTGAAAACAACACCATCCAATGCTGTTGTGGATGATAAATATCTTTAATTCAGTTACACATACTTGCCAGCACAAAAGAGTGAAAATAATAGACACGACCTGTGATAAGTGTTGATCCAGAGGCGTTCATTGTAAAGACACATAAACAAACAGAGAGAACTCAGGAGTGTAAATGACAAAGGTTGTCTTTGTATTTGTTAAAGTGATGTCCAGTGTCTCTGAGCTGCTTTTAACACTCCCAGAAAGGCTATTACAATTAAAGGAGCACAGTCCAGAGCGAAAGGAATGGAGAAGAGTGTGATGAGAGTAATAGAGGGATGTCAGCACAAAGAGTGGTGGAGATGCTTTTAGCCCTTCTCTGCAGGAGTAATGTCCAATTAGTGCTTCGCCTGAGTCCAGTGCTTCACGCTGTCATCAGCATACAAGCATCAGGTTATAGCCCTCTGCAATGGGCCAATTGTCAGCTGCCATGGATCACAATCAGCGAGTGAGTCTTATGGGCCATCTGGAGGAGAGGGGTAGTTCACATTGAATATTCAAGTTGTTTTACTGGTTATAATAGGCTGGAGAACTCTCAGGCAATGAAACATCAAACATCATCATGAAAAAAAACCTTGGTGCAGGCCTTCAACAGCACACTCAGACAGGCTCAGTGCATCCTTCAGCATTTCAAAGCACTTCTTCTGGTTTTTAAATGCCTTCACCTATCCTGTCTTCTTCACCCCTACACCCCACCATGTTCACTACATTCCTCTGATGCACATCTCCTCTCCATTCCCCCCTCCAGACTACACACAAGGGCAAGGGTGACAGGGCCTTCAGTGTGGCTGGTCCCACACTGTGGAATGCTTTCCCCCACCGTTTGCACCAGTGCACATCTATCACTTCTTTTAAATCACAACTGAAGACTAAATGTGCTTTCCCCCATGATTTGTAATGCTTTTATTATTTGTTTTATGTATACTTTATTTGTATACTTCGTTGATGTTGTTGTTGTCTTTTCATTCCTGTATTGCCTGTTGGCACTGACTGCTGTTTTCTTTTGTTATCTTTCTGTGAAGTGTGCTTGGGTGACCCGAAAGGTGCTTATTATTATCAGTATTATTATTATTATTAGTAGTAGTAGTAGTAGTAGTAGTGGTAGTAGTGTTATTATTATCCTGCATCATATCTGCAGGATGTTTTGGCTTCAGTCTATCTCTGTATCATCCTCTCTTGAGTTTACAGGGATTAAAGGTAAAAGCAGTATAGACAGTTTGTAGATGTGTTGGTGTGTCTGACTCTGACCAGACGCCACCTCTGACCAGCAGGTGGTACCAGATATTTAACTTTTTCTCTTTTTCATTGCACCACTCTGTCACACTTTTAACACGATCACAATTGCAAGATTGTTTTAAAAATGCTGACTTGACATGTGTCACAGCAGTCAATCCTTGTTATTTCTGGTACTGTTAATTGCACTGCTGCAGACTGCCTTCCTATTTGGCCTTGACTCTGGCTTTGGGTGATTATAGCCGCAAGTCTCTGTGTCTTTCCTTGGTGGTCAGTGATATAGAAGCTAAAGAAGGACATGGGTTTCACAGTTACTCGGATGACAAGAGGAACTGCATCTTTTTGATTTTCAAACTTTTGGCCTTATTTCTTATTGGTTTTAACATTTTAAGTAATCAACTTAATTGCAGAGATCTTTTTGAATAGCAGCAACACAATCATTTAGTCACACAGGTTTTGTACAACCCCCAGTTCATCACATGTATCCAAACCACTTGTTTCGAAATGTGTTTAGAAAGAGCTTCTATGAGATCAGAATGTCAAAGTTCATCAGGAAGTTACTTTGCAAAGTCTAATAAAAATGTATGACACAAATGGAGCTTGTTTACAGCCTATGTAATCTGTGTGATCCGTATCATTAGCTATTCCAGATTCCTGTCTAGTAATGTCACTGTGTCCTCAAGTCACAGTAACAGACAAATCGCCATCAAGTCATGCTAACAACACCAGTCATTTCTGGTTTGGCAAATGGCAGTTGATTTTCATCGTAGAGGTATGTGAAATTGGCTGACTTGTTTTTTCGTTTAAAGATATATTGCAAGACATAGTGGTCCAACTGATCTGACTTCGTAGCATCTTTGATATGCGCCCATCAGCAACACCTCGGACTAACTGCTAGTTTTTTGTAAATTCAAGCTGTCAACTTTAGTCATGGCCAGAGGAATTATGTTTTGGAGTTGTCCATCTGTCTGTCATATTCTTGTGAATGCATATCTCAAGAACACCCCGGAGGAATTTCTTCAAATATGGCATAAATCTCCACTTGAATTCAAGGATGAACTGGTTAGAATTCAGTGGTCAAAGGTCAGGGTGACCTCCCAAAACACATTTTTGGCCATTACTCAACAATTCATCTGATAAGTACAACAAAATGTCTGAATGTTTAAATAACGATGTTATGACATGTAATATCCAAAAGGTCAAAGGTCAGCTTCACTGTGAAATCATGATGTTTGTACTGGCCATTATTCAACACCATAGCTCAGGAACAGCAACTTAACTGGTGCACAGAGGCGTACAACCTGGGCCTCACAGATGACAGAGACATGACGGCATTGAACAGGCATTTTGAGATGTATACACTTTGAAATAACATTATTAAAAAAAAAATCAATATATTTATAAGTAATCTCTTTGATGCTGATGGTTCTTTTTTTCTGTTTTAGCTCCCAAATTTAGCACTAGGATTAACAAGCAAATGTTACATATGAAATCAAATTGAACACAATGCACATTTGTTTATGGATTAAATAATGGGATCTTTTGTTTTTGTTATTTTTATATTTTAATCTAAAACATTTTAAATTTCATAATGAACATCAATTTTGATGCTTTGACAGCATGTGATGTTTCTCCATGTAGTTTAATGAATTATGCACTGACACACAATCACACTAACTTCAACCTGTTAGGCAAATAGGCAGCTGTTCAGCCCGTTGCAGTAACAAGCTGAGGCTGCTTGTTAGGGTTAGTCTTCAGCTGTTTCATGACCAGCAGCAGGGTGAGGTCATAGTTTAAATGTGCTGACTGTCTTACCATTCATTGAGTGAAAGGCCATGTTTAAAAGCACTGTCATTACTTCATAATAAAATCAAATATCAACATTTGTAATTACTTAAAAGAATATGCCACTGAAAAACAGCTGCTATCACATCTTCAGGTTGGACTACTCCACCTCCTCATTTCCTCTAAAGCTATTTCCCCACCACCTCTCTCCCTCTCTTTAATTTGTATGTCTCTCTCTCTTTTTATCGCTCATTCATCATGTTGACAATGGCACGGCTACTTTTGTGAAATGGAGAAAAATGTTTAAGTCAGCTTTTTGCTGTCTCTCTTTCTCCCTCAACCATCCACCTTAGCCATCTAGACGTGAGTATTTGACTTTGTCCATATGAATATGTTTATGCGTATTAATGTATGTGTTCATGAGGAGTGCAGATGGGAGTCATTTCTGTTCAGTGGGAAGCACTTTACATGCGAGGACACAGATGGGATTTGGCTACAGGTGCAGAGTTGCTAGTTATTGGTGAATTGATTCACATTTGCTGCCTTAATTTTCATATAGAGAGACTCACACAGACACACACATACAGATACACTAGGACACACACATTTATGCAGCGTAGTGCCTTCCAACGGAAGCAATTTTGACTATGGTATCATTCTACGACTCATATATCAAAAGCAGAGGACAGGAGAGTGTTAAAAAACACGCATGCACACACACACACACACACACACACACACACAAACAGTGTTGTACAAATAAAAAAAAATGTTTTTTCATTTCCCCATGTCACATCCACTTCACCCTGATTTGGTGCGAATGCTGCTCGTGTCTTGTGGGAAGACATTTGTGTGTGTGTGTGTGTGTGTGTGTGTGTGTGTGTGTGTGTGAGAAAGAGAGAGAAAAACTTCCCTGCAAGTCATTTTGGTGCCAATTTTGCTCATTTCCTCCAGTGAAGCCAATAAGTGACGCACAACCTCCGCTTTCATTTTACTCCCTATTCAGTGTGTGTGTGTGTGTGTGTGTGTGTGTGTGTGTGTGCGTGTTTCATGTATATCTGTACATACAAGCCTTTGTGTGTGAATGTATCTGAAAATAGCGTAATCTATCTGCTAAATGGAGTGCAGCTTTAGAGGAAACATGATTGTGTCAAGGGATTAAGATTGAATCCATGATATCAATTTGGGTCTTCTCTCCTTTGATTGGCTGAGTCCTCACAGGCACTGTTATTAATGGGATGTCATCTGTTAGCTTTGATTTGGGATGGCTGTGAGCTCCTTCAATAAGTGTTTGTGTGGTTCTGTATATTTTTGTTCGTGTTTCCTTTTCACAGATAATTATGTTGGCATGTTATTCTCTGTGTCCCCAGTCTCAATATTTCAGATGCTCATCATATTATACACGCAATACAACGTATATGTTTGACCAAAGACCTCAAGCGGTCATGTGACTTACTAATCAAGACATTGTTTGAACCTTTACCGAGTAGGTTTTGTTTATTTTTACCAAAACAAGGATCTTTTCTTTCCCCTAAAGAAGCCTTTATCAAACACACCGTAACCTTGACTGTGACAGATCACAGAGCAACATACAGTATAGTGCCCGTGCAAAATGTGCCTGTTTGAGGTCTTGGCTCTTGTACTGCTGATGACAGCCTCCACACTGACAGTTATCAAAACGTTAACATTGAAACTGAAATTAGCTTGAACCTCATTAGTAATAGCCAGTGCTGACATGGCTGTGAGTATAAAGTATTGTAGGGCTACACCTAACGATCAATTAATCATTCATTATTGTTTTTTTCATTAGTTGATTAATCCATCAACAAATTACATGATTAATAATACAATTAACCAAAATAAAAATGTTATATATTTTATAATTTATTCAAGAATCAAACATCATCATATAATTTATATTTCTGCAGTGTTATGACATTAATAATAAGAAAAGAAACACACTGGCCCTTCAATCCAACAGCGCTGTGACATATAAATCAATTTAATGACGGTATGTCATAGACATCCTTTCCCTGAACTAGAGAATCAGTATTTTTACTTTAATGTAGGGCTGGGTAATATGTATGATATGTTCCATTATTGTGATATGAGACTATACAGTACATATACATATATGTATATCATCTTTTTAATTTAGTTTGGATATCATTATATTGTGATATAACTGTTTTGTTTCCTGGTCTTAAAGGCAGAATGCCAATAAAGTCATGTCATTATCTGAACTGACCAGGCTGTGTTCTTGTTCCAATACATGTCTTTACCCACTTCGTCATTATATCCACATTACTGATCATAATTTATCAGAAATCTTTCAATGTTAGTATTTTCTTAAAGTACCAATAGTCATCCTTACAATTTTGCTGCAATATCGATATCCAAGTAGTAGTTAATAATATCATTACGTTTGATTTTGTCACCCAGTCCTAAAATTTATGAAGAGCTTTTGAGGACACATAGTGTGTATCACAATATTGCCTAAAAATATTATGATATTATTTTAGGGTCAGATCACCCAGCCTTACTTTAGTGCTCACAACTTAACCTGTTCATCCTGGACCTAACACAGTGAGCATTACTGCAACCTGATGTTAGATAGATAGAACATTTAATTTCTTGTCAAAATCTCAAAGTTCACAAAAATACCAGGAGAGACTACGCTGGACTGGTTACCGGAATACTATTACCACTGTTACATCACACCAAAAGTGGGGGGACAAAAAGTGTTGCAATCTTGGCCTAGTGTCAACTCTAGTGTCAAGTCCCATCTGAGCAAGTGTCAGGGTTCATCTGTTTGAAGGTAAAGTAAGGCAATCTACACACAAGGTTTATTTTTAGGAGGTTAACGTTGCATATTTATAACTGACTAAGGAGCCTTGCTCATGCAAAACTGATGCTAAAGGGAGAAGAAGACCATCACACTGTGCCACTGACTATGCTGCCATATTTGAGTTGGAGTGAGAACATGCTGGCATCTGATGCATTTAAAGTAACACCTTTAGCAAACTAACGTTAGCACATCTTATTTGTCATGCGCTACTTGATCCAAAAACACACCATACAATACCATATCTACTGAATTAAATTAATATTAAATCATTCAGAACCACATTTTTGATATGCATGAAAGTTTAACTCCAATACTAATCTAACAAAACTAATTTGATGTGAGCTTGATTCAGAAAAAAAGGGCTCAATGCTCTGTTGGTCCCTAACCCTACAGAAACCATAGCTTCAGACTGTACTGTTTAGTACATCGTACAGGTTGGTAGTGTGTGTGTGTGTGTGTGTGTGTGTGAAGGCCTCTCCTGATTAGGCTTTTCCTCCCCTCCTTAATCATGTTGATAAGGCTTAGTTGGAACTCCTTAATCTTTATTAAAGATTGAAGTAAAGGTGGAGGAAAAACTTAGCAGTGGGAAGAAGACAATTAAATTTTAAACTGGGAGATAAGGCCATATCGTTGGCTCCCACCTTCCTGCTCAGCTCTGGTCCACTCAGATGGGGTGAATGGTCGCACATATTATATGCTTTTATCCAGTAGAGGTGGACTGTGGGAGGATGGGCTGAAATGGATCACCTCTCATTTCTGGCTGCCCAGATAGCAGTGGGCAGCCCTTGAGCCATGCCAACCAGGCCACTGCCAGCACCATTATCTTTTTAATTATGCCCCGTCCATTGGCTCCATGAGGAAGTCCCAGAGTTGCAGCACAAGAGGAAGAGTGCTTTAATAAATGTTAGCTGTATCCTTATCGTCGCCAGCTCATGTCTGCTGCTTCATCACTTACTGTGTAGTCCCTACTGGACTGAAGTGTGTGTGTATGTGTGCAAAGCTAGTGTGCATGCATTTGTGTATAGAGGTGACACTTGGCATTGTTTTATTTCCACTCTGAGTATTTTGTTCTGCTCTTTTTCACCTGTAAATACAGATATGCAACAGATACATGTTAACGTTTAGAATTAAGAACCGATAGATGGTGCATTCAGGGTCTCTGCCAGTGTATTTAAAAAGACCAGCAAGGCTCAAGCATCGTGGAATGATTCATGGTGTATTTTTAAGATGTTTTTGAACTTAAACATGCTAAACAAACATCACAGTCCTTTCAGGAAGGGCTTAAAATAATATCATAATATATTTTGGGCATATTGCAGAATACAATATAAACTTGATATTTTGGAATCTTCTCAGAAGCACTTCCTAAGTGCAAGGACTTGGTGACTAAATCAAACAATATTTTTGAGCCAATAGGGCCTATTCCGACATAGACATTGCAACAATGTTGTAGGGATGACCATTGTCATACTTCCTACTAACTAATACTTACACAGTGAGATATTTGATAAACAGTCATCATTAATATGGATTCACATCACATCACTTTATTTTAATACAGCCTCTAAACCAGGAAAAGACAACACTTGTGCCTCCTCACTGAAACTTTTGGAAGATGTGTTTCAAAATGCAGTCCTTCTGTCCTTTCCTGAAACTGTGAAGAACATCCTCCCACTTTCAGTGTGAAGATGCTGCACTTGTTACATCATTGAAAGTATTTGGTTTCACATTATCAGCTCTATTTATTACCTAGAATTTCACAGATACCAGTATATAGCCGTTTATATATATTTCCCAATATTGGGCTGATAAATTGTCAGTAATGAAGCGGATTAGCCCAGGCTCACTAAGGTGGACTGACCTTTAAGGTGGACCAGCTATTCTCATTTGACTGACAAGCTGCTTCACCTAGCAACAAAATCTCCCCACACTTGGCCACCCGGCCTAACAACTTACCTGGCTGATATTTCATGTTTCATGTAACAATTTGCAAGATGTAATGTACACACTGACAACAAACAAAACTCATTACGTCATAACATCATGTCTAAAAAACTTGTATTTTGAAGTGAACATGTATGTAAAGCTGCGATCCTACCCTCTCACTGAAGTTACATAATGCAGAAACAAGTGATATGAGTGGCTGTGACAGAGACCCTATTACAAGAATCTGAACCATCAAAATGATTTTGAAGCTGTTTCTTCAAAGCAAAAAAATAATAAATACATAAAGCTGCTTAAATGTTACTACCCGAAATCTAAAAAGTTATGCCTTCAATTCAAGTATTTTAAGGTATTGTAGCAGTTACACTAAATGGTCACTCTAGAAAAGTTTCTCAACTAAAAAAGGTAATAAATAGACATCCTTGAGAAATAGTCAAATAGCATAATAGATCCAGAATTACAAGCGCCCTGAATGTAGGATATATTTTACATAACACAATAAGACAGCTGGTGACAACTGTTTGTGTTCACATCAACAGGTGTGTACTCTGTAGCATTGTTATATCCCACTCCTTTAATGTTGTACACATCAGGGAGTGTTTTCAACACAATTAAAGAACTACTTAATAAATAATACCACCCACACCACTACCACAACCATTATAAATCCATCATAATGACAGAACATAGCGCCTCCTGGTTTTACTCAATAATTGATGAAGACAAACTCCTCCAGGCGCTAATTAGATGAACAGGAAATTAGTATTTATTAGGCCTTTGGAAAAGGTCACATTGAATATTTGCAACATTCTTGTCTTCCATGCAGCACTTTCACGATTACACAAAAGGTTTTAATGGAATGTCTATTGCCCAATACAGTCAACAGTGTTTGAACAGTGTGGAAGTAGAGTGGGGCTAGAGAGGGAAAAAAGCTAGACAGAAAATCTGTCTGCCATAGTGTTTGACAACTGCAATTACAATGGAGGGAACAGTGAGCTCTGTGTTATGTGTGTCAATACAGATAATATACAGATGTTAAACTGTGTCAACACAAACCAAGGCAACAAGCGTAATACCACAGATACATCACAGAAACTGCAGCCACAATTTATTTTCTTCATGTGTGGCACCAAGTGAAAAAATACAAACATTTTGGAGACTGAGAGGCTTTATTTTACTCATAATGATGGTTCTGGCATTTCATTTCAAATCATATGAAACATGGATGTTGTGGGGCTGTCTTGGCTGACACGTCTCTGCAGCATCGCGTGGCAGTCGGGGACAGTGCCTCTGGACTGGCAGACCGGGGTGGTGGTCCCCCTATTCAAAAAGGGGGACTGGAGGGTGTGTTCCAACTATCGGGGGATCACACTCCTCAGCCTCCCTGGTAAAGTCTATTCCAGGGTACTGGAGAGGAGAATCCGGCCAATAGTCGAACCTCAGATTCAGGAGGAACAATGCGGTTTTCGTCCTGGCCGTGGAACACTGGACCAGCTCTATACCCTCCGCAGAGTGCTCAAGGGTTCATGGGAGTTTGCCCAACAAGTTCACATGTGTTTTGTGGACTTGGAGAAGGCATTCGACCGTGTCCCTCGTGGCATTCTGTGGAAGGTGCTCCGGGACTACGGGGTCGGAGGACCTCTGCTAAGGGCTGTATGGTCCCTGTACGAACGGAGCAGGAGTCTGGTTCGCATTGCTGGCAGTAAGTCAGACCTGTTCCCAGTGCATGTTGGACTCCGGCAGGGCTGCCCTTTGTCACCGGTTCTGTTCATTATTTTTATGGACAGAATTTC
>OMLP01040484.1:0-11569 GCA_900302685.1 Spondyliosoma cantharus | reverse complement strand
AGGAGGAAAGACACCGATGTTGAAACAGAGAGAGAGTCAGACGTTTGACCAGAGCAAATACAATCTGTGATTCTGCATCGGAAACAAAGACGAGTGTCGAGGTTTTCTGTTCAAATCAACGAGCGAGTCTTTACCGTCCTTTTTTAATTGTGTTCACTTCTGTACTGACTTCCTGACCTGCTCAGGCTGTAGATTGTCTTTGTTGTGTGTTGAAGGGTTTTAAAAAAGAGGGAAAGTCGAGCGCCTCCTGATGTGAAAGGTGGCTAACAAGCGTTTAATGTGAACACGATGTGCCTCGTTTGGTATGAATATCAACCTTGGACGCGTCCTCGGTTCACAGAAACGTTAACTGCTGACATTATGTCCCAAATCTGCAGATGTTCCTTCTTTGTGTGCTTAAATAAAATGTGTTAAAGGCGAGTGAAAGAGGAGGGGAGGGATGTCAGAGGCCGAGCCGTCTCGTCTTTATGCACATTTTTTAAATTTGCAGATGTCAGAAATCCTAAAAGCCAAAAGCTGATTCTTACTTTTGATGCACCACAAAAAAAAAAACTGAAATATGTAGAAGTCCAAAGCTGAAAAGAGTTGTCGATTTGTGGAAACATAAAAAGAGACTCGCGGCTGCATCGCTTCACGTTTTAAGAGTAAAAGAGGAACTGACGAACGTTACGTCCTTAAAATGAAGATTGTAGAGATTTAAAGACGTTACACAGAGAATTCATGCGTGTCGAGTGACGGACGAACATCAGAAGAAGCTGAAGAGAAACTTTTCTCTGAAGTTTCCATCCGTCACTTTGTTTCTCTGAATGAATGATCTCAGCGTGGAGACGATGAAACCCGTCAGCACTGAACTTCCTGCCTGTCGTTTGTTTTTGAGTGTCACTGATCTGAAAGAGCTGCTTTCACTTCTGTGGTTTGAAACATTTGCTAAAATTAAACACTGAACAGATGAACCTGTGCTTAAGCTGTTTCCTAGCAACACAATCCAGGTGAGAAGGTGTGCGTGACGACTTCCTCGATTCCGAGGTGTGAAAGTCTGAACTGATTCTCAGCTGAGCAAACACGACACGTTCGCCACCGCTCGACCTTCAGACGCCAAACATGCAAACTGATGAACTATGTTTATAGAGAGAGATGACACACACACACACACACACACACACACACACACACGTTGTCTGTTCAATACGCCTCATAATTGCAGCCTTCAGTCACAATGACAGCAAACGTTATAAACGCGATTTGTTCAATATGAGATGTGATTTGTTGTCCTGAAACTCTCTCAGCTCGCAGCGGCAGATGTTCTCTATTAAACCAAACACCAGAGTTGACATCAGCATTTATCGTATCGCACTTCAGGCGACTTGTCAGGAAGTAAATTGATCATGATTGATTACTAAGTTGTGGAGAATGAGTCGGATTAGACAAGTGTTCCTTTCTCCCTTTCAGACACGTCAGCTCGTTGATGGAATAAACTCTGTAACATGCTTTTCATTCTGTTCGATTTGTTTTGTTTTGTTTCATGTCTGAAATAAAATGAGCCTTCATTCATTCAGACTGAGAGACGGATCCAGTCACAGAGCACGACTTAAACGATCGCAGTCATTTAGTGTCCATCTTTAAACGTCTGTTGAGCGTTCATGTCAAAACGACTTGGGTCAGATTGAAGAAGTGTCGTCAGTGTGACTCTCTCTCTGTCTCTCAGGACCTGGCAGCGTTGGTAGCTAACGGCACGGTGACCAGCAAGCCTCCGGTCACCTTGAGGTTGGTCATCCCGGCCAGCCAGTGCGGCTCTCTCATCGGCAAGGGAGGCTCCAAGATCAAGGAGATCAGAGAGGTGAGTGTTCGCAGAGACGGCGAGGAGACCGATCGTCAGATCGAAACCTTGTGGACGGATCAAATGTTCCCACACGGATCCTCCTCACAGGAGTTATCGACTTCAGATACGCGGACGCGAGCGACAACAGGAAGAGAAGCGCAGAGTGAAACGAGACCTTGAAAACTTCACAAAGGCTGCTCGTCAGTTAGATCCAACGTAAAGCTGAATGTTAAGTGTCGGATCTGACCGCCATCCCTCAGACGCTTGTTTCCATGGCAACGTAGTTAACGAACTGAGGTCTGAAGGAGCAGAAATATTAAATTAATACGTTCCGGACGCATTCGAAACTTGAGAGTTATTTGATGTGGCGAGAGGAAGAAGTGCTGCGGGATGTTTTGCTAAACGCCATAAAAACCACGAGTTTAAATTCACGCTCATTCACTCTGACTGGCTGTCTCAACTTGATTCATCGCGTTTATTAATACGTGATCCGACGCGTGACCTGATGAATTATGAACAAAACCACAAATGTTCTCGCAGCTCATAATTCCTGTCAGAGCCGTTTCCCCCCGCAGCTTTTTAGCGTCTGACGGCTTGTTTTCTGCTCAGCTCGACTCACGTTATGTTCCCAGGCGGGTAGGGAATAACTGCTGTGTGTGTGTGTGTGTGTGTGTGTGTGTGTGTGTGTGTGTGCAGACGACAGGTGCACAGGTGCAGGTGGCAGGTGACCTCCTCCCCAACTCCACAGAGAGAGAGGTGACGATATCAGGGAGCCAGGACGCCATCATCCAGTGTGTGAAGCTCATCTGCACTGTGATCCTCGAGGTGTGTATGAGCGAGCGGAGGAAGCGGCGACGTTGATCTTCATCTCATCCGACGCACAGAATAATCTCTCCATGCATAAATAAACGAGGAGCCGTTTAATTGGCTGTGCGTTTAGGAAATGAAAGTAAATAAAAGGACGAGCTCGGCCTTCAGGAGCTGGACTTGTTCTGTTGGTATGACAACAGAACAAGACAAAGGATCTGTGATCGAAGCTCTCCAACTATTTCAGGAAACAACATTTCACAGAAGTCTTCATCAGCCGAACGACCTCGTTCAGCAAACGCACAGATTTGATCCTGATCGGTACAAACGTGCAAAATAAGAACTGCGCTCACATTTCCAGGAACACTCGATCAGGGAAGAGAAAAACATTTTGTCTGTGCATGAAACAGAAATAGCTCATAGATATTCAGATATTCTTGGTATTAGATGACGGCACGCGGCACAGATACGTATGTTGCCAGGGCCGATGTTTCATTTCACTGTTGGTGGGGACGATGAACAGACGACATTCAGGGAGAATCAGCGACGAACCACACACAGACGTCCTCCACGTGTCCAACGCTGAGACAGATCTGTAAAGATGTTGTACGTTTGAAACTAGAAAATAAGTTGCGTATCAATCTACTGGAAACAACAGGATCGTCTGACGTACGTCTCCTCAACACGCTGCGTATGACTGACATGAAGCCGGTGACAGATCGTCACAGACAGTTTATCATCTTTCTAAGATTTACCTGAAAGCTCGACTCTTTTGTTTCTCAGTTTTTTCTGATCCGCTGTCTCAGTTATCTTTGCTATTATTTACTTGAACTATATAACAAGTATTTGTATTGTAAAGAAGGTATTTAAGTATTTAAAAAGCTCCAGTCAGCAGTCAGCATTACAGAACAGGGAGCTCTCCTCCCGTCTGTAAACCGGATCAGAATCTGATGAGCCTCTGGATCTGACCCGACGCTCTCACAACACTCGTCTGTAACATATTGATCGTTTGAGTTGATAAGAGAGTCGCAGACCCGATCACACGTGTTTAATCTGGAGTCGTGTGCGTGTCTGATAAGCTGCTGAAAGCTCCGTCGTGTTCAGCTCTGTTGAGCAGCTGTACGGTGGCTTTCTCTGAAAACGCAGCGCTGAATGTGAACCAAACTGCTAAACGATGAGCTGATGATTCTCCGCTGCCACCTCCTCACACTGCCGATGTGTTTGTTCCTTCACAGCTCACAATCTTTTTCCTCGTTCCTCTTTTCAAACCCGGAGGATCCGTTCACGTCCACGCTCACTGCTGTGTTCGGTTCGAGGCTCAGTTCAAAGTCGTTTCGTGTTATTAAATCAGCCGTGTCAGATTCAGAAACACAAACACGAGCTTCACTCACATTTCATTCCTCCCCGATTTATATTTATGATCCGACAAACACGACGCGAAGCTTCTGCAGCTCTGACGCAACTCCACAGAGCTGCAGGTGATTCTCTCCACCTGTCCGCTCTCAATCACGCTCAAGTGTTTTTTATGAGGTACGTCCACTTCCTAATAATCTGCAAAATGGAAACACTCAAATCTATAATTCACGATTGTATTAGAATTAATCAGCGGCGGCAGTCATTAAGATGAGCTACGTCTCGGAGATTAGAGACGGAAACGGTGAAATCAAAGGCAGCGAGAGCTCATTGATATTCTGAGCACCTTAATCTGCGATGAGAAGGGAGGAGTGAAAGAAAAGAAAAGAAAAGAAATAAAAACGCTGACCCGAGCGAAACTCCTTCACTTCCAAGTGCTGCTGAAATCAAAGAGTTTACTGCGTTTGATCTCACGGAAGAGATCTTTTGATCTGCTTTCTGCTGGACTGTTGTCTCCTGCCACCCAGTGCATGCTGGGACGGAGTGACGTGATAACATAACTGAACGTATTTAAAAGCAATTCAGTGTTAGCGCGAGTCCAGCGTACGACTCACCTGAACACCTTCTGATCGAAACCAGGAAGCGCGCAGCCGCCGACCAGGCTGAACAGTTTTACACAACATGAGAAACATATTGATGCATATTTAGATGAAAGGTCAACATTAACAAACTCACCATCCATCATCAGCTGAACAATGAAGCTGTCAGACTGTAAATCAGAGCCTAATGAACACAGTGTCGTTCAAACGCGGCAAACGAGCTGCAGAGCAGCTTCTCAACACGAGTCGCTGAGATGAAATCACGTTGCTTCTGATTGGACGTCTCTGGAACATCAGCTGACAGTTCAGTGACATCACAGCGTGAGGTGAGACAGAGAAAATGAAAAATAGAATAAAGAGCATCGCTGATCTCCAGCTTCAGACACATCCAAGCCTTTGTGATGACACGAAGAAAGTCTTCAAGCTAAAACTACAAACGTGGACGGTGAGAAGTGACCGTGAGCGACGTTTGAACCACCTGCTCAACACGAGGCTCATCTACATCCATCTCCTCGGGATCGAACCCTCCAGTAGTTTTTGTTGTTTTGGGAATAAAAAGCTGCAAAAAACCACAAGTCAGAATAAATGTGATGACTCCTGCTGTCCTGGTGTTGGAGGGACGGGATGAAGTTATCACTGTGAATATCGTCACGTGGAAGACTTTAACAATCGTCATCAAACTCTTTCTGTCTTATCTAAATCTTTTTTAGTATTTTTGTGTCTGTCTGTCTTCCTGCTGCTGTCACAGGTGAATAAAAGTCTAAAGTCTAAAACATCTTGTTTAGATATCAGCACAGACACAATAAGTCTGAAATCTGTTCCTCTCCCAGATGTCCTGCTCAGAGACACTTGATAAATAAATACTCTGACTCTTCCTCATCTCTCACTTTCTTGTTTCAGTCTCCACCAAAGGGAGCGACGATTCCATACCGGCCCAGCCCGACCCCGGGTACTGTTCTGCTGGCAGGAAACCAGGTGAGAGGACGACGACGGTTCACTTGACTGGAAATCATTTTAATCACCAGACAAACCACAACAACACAGAACCGAACACAGAGTGTTAAAATCAGAAGGTTACAAGACGACACAGACGATGAAGTCACACGAGAGCCGATGAAAAGAAACGGAGGGGAGGCGGCAGGAGGAGGGGAGTGTGGGTGGACGGATTAATGGGTCGGATAGATGGGAGGATGTAGTGGATCTACAGGGGGAGGAAGAAATGATGGATGTATGGATGGAGGAGGAGGATGGAGGTGAAGATAGAGGAGTGGACGGATGGATGAGCCGATACATCACTTATTGTCAGAGAATTTGCTTTAGTTTGCAATTTGCATGTTACGGATGACGTCCAGTCGCTCACACTGCCTCTGATTTACACACACACACACACACACGTAAATATGTGAATAATTGACGTTAACGTGAGTCGTAGGTATATTTAAGAACATCTGGCTCGTCGCTGTTCCTGCAGCTGCTGTTTGTCACTTTCATCACATGAACTCTTGTTTCTGTTGATTACGAGCTGAAGCTGATTAAACCGATAACTGATGTAAATATATGACCATACGCTTGTGATTAGATCGTGTTACTATAAAGAAAAGAATCAGGACTGGAAGAGAGAATCTAGATTACCTTGTATTTATATAATGCTGATGATTCTGACACAGCGTCAGACGGTTCATCAGGACTGAGTTTTAACGATCCGAACACTCTGACCTGGTTTAGGCCCAATTATTCCCTTTTTTACCAAACCAAAGTGAAACATTCCTGCCTGTCTGACGGTTTCTCCCTGCAGGTTTTATCCAAAGTACCTTGAGCTCTGAGAAGTTTTCAGGGACAGAAACTCTGATGTTTAATTGGCTGAGTCTTGCCGTGTGCGCTCAGCCTCAGCGGTGCATCAGAGCTGAGCGGTTTGCAGGTTGTCATTCGGTCAGTTCGAGCTGGAGGATGATTTTTCCCTGAGAGAGCGTCACAACTGAGATCTGTCTGTCCTTGGTCACACATGGCTGGACTGCAGCAGAGATTGTTTGGAGATGACTTTCTCTCTGCATAGTTGTCACGAGCATTTGGTTATTTGTGGGTGAACGCCGAGAGGCTCCGAGAAGTCGCTGTGGTCGACAGTTGAATACCAAAACACAGAGGACGTGTCAGCGACCTCCGAGCCGAACATCCCTCCTCCTGTCTGCTCATCTGAGAGGTGAAATCAATACTTCACTGAAGGAAATTCAATAAAACAGGATCATGTTTTACTTTTTTCTCAAACGTGCTCTGTGTAGTTCCGGTGAAGAAATGTTAATGAGAAGAGAAAGATCTTAACTCACTGAGAAATAAACTAAAGAATCAAACTGACCTGTTTTACTGTGTTTACATGTGGCGGACCCTGCCACCTTTATACATTCAAACACATTCTGGGACCTTATTTTCCTCTGAGAGCAGCTCGTTTATTCACAGACAGAAACAGTTTGTATTATTACCTCATTATGTCGTAAATATAAACATTTTGAGGATGAAGTGCAATAAAATGATAATAATACAAAGTATGAAACATAATAATCACTTTTTTATTGGCCATTTGTGTTTGTTGTCTGAATGACACACAGAACGATCAGTAAACTAAACCAAACATATTTATTTATATCTAGCGAGTTGAAATCTGCTTCAAAGTGGCTGTTTTTCTCTCTCGTGGCCTCGTCGATAATATTCACCACATTCTTGTCTCCTGTGGATGATGTCATCACCCACATCCGCCTCCTCCGATGTCCTGGTGTCAGATAAAAGACAGACAGATAGTGAAGCTCAGAGGATCAGAGTCCATCATACCTGCTGCTGTCATACAGACGAGACGCAGCGTCAGCGTTTCTCTCTCAGCGCTCGTTTGTGGACACGAAGCGTTCGTCATCGTCTTGTTTCTCCTCAGGGATCAATAAACGCTTCCTTTACTTCTCTTCTGCTCTCGCTCATCTTCTCATCTGCTAATAAACAACAGACTAAATGAACTTCTTATCTTTTTTTTGGATTATTGGATTCGACTCACGCCGACGCACAGAAGAGAGCAAAACTGCAAAACTGCAAAAACACATTATTAGCCAATAATGGGATCTTATAATTAGTTTAACCCTTTACTTGTATATTGACAGAGATACAGAGTGAATCAGATGATTTTCAAGTGTTTAATCACGTCTTTGTCTCGTCTCGCTGCGTCTCTCATCAGTCTTAAAATAATCCATAATTCACCTCAGACGCATCAAACTAAAGTAACGAGGCTGTTCTGAAGCTGTGAGGAGGAGAAAGTTCAGACGTAGAGAAGTCACAGAGACACTCAGAGTTCAGGTACATGAAACATGTACTGAGGTACAGTAACAATGTATTTGTACTTCATTACTTCCCACCGTTGGATATCTGTGTAGTAATTAACAGATATGGAAGCCCAGACTTCCTTCTACATCCTCCATGTTTTATTTTTAGTCCGATTAGTCACTTAAGAGGTGAGAAACAACATTTTGCTGATCTCTCTCTGGTGGCTCTGGTATTAGTCGCCTGTGATGTGATGTGATGTGATGTGATGTGATGTGATGTCCTGTACATGTGATGTGATGTGATGTGATGTGATGTGATGTGATGTGATGTCCTGTACATGTGCACAGACTGTTTGTGTGTAACGATGTGAGTGCAGGTTTTAAAGCAGAGGCGAGTGGATCTGATAAACACACGAGCAGCAGGAAATTGCAGCGTGACCTGCTGTCAGTCACCACAGTTTGATTTCCGTGTGTGTTGGTGATGATGATGATGATGATGATGATGATGATGCGTTCAGGTCTCAGTGTGCAGAAACGTCGTCGCTGGCTCTTTGTTTTTGTTTGTCAGAAGTTTGATGCTCTAACTGTGGCGTTTCCTCTGCTTGTGTCTCTCTGAAGGTGTTCGAGGCGTCAGACTTTGGCTCTCACCCCTTGTTCTCTGTGGCGCAGGGAGGAGTCGATCTGCAGCAAGTGAGTACAACCGCCTGGGGTCAAAGGTCGTCTTAATATCTGCCAACAAGACGGGGAACCATTTAAAATGCCTGAATCGATGCTTTTAAATCATCCTGCTGTGTTTCTCTAATGTGAAAGATTCCGTTTAATGTCTCGATTCAGCGCCAGACTAAAAATCAATCGATCTTTATCAAATTTTGGAAGAAACGTCTTCGCGTGTTGCCGCGAGCTGTGCAGGTAAACACTGTCCTTCAGTCTGGGACGGAGCCAAGCGAGCTGGGTTCAGTCACAGCGCTGCAGCATCATAAAAGCAGATGGTCAGAGCGGTCAAGGATCCCAGATTAACACCTCTGCAAACACAGGCGCAATAAATATAACACCAAGTCTTTTTCACATGAAAATCCTGAGAAAAGAAAAGGCGCAGAGTAACCGAGGTTGAGTAAAGATGACGGCCCTGAAGAAAAGAATGAAAGCGCTGAGATGTAAGGAAATAAATAAAGAAAAGCGACAAATGGAGAATGGCCTGGCAAAGAGTGTAGATATGAGAAAAGAGAGCAGAGAGAGGGAGATAACAGAGGAGAGATACAAGATAGAAGACGATGGAGAAAAATGGTGAAAACAGAATCCGCTCAGTCGCATCGCTTTGAATTCAGTCGCCTCACACTCGATCCTTCTCTCTGTGGCGTCCTGCTGGTCTGAGAGCAGCCGGAAGACCAAATGAAAATGGAGCAGATTCATGTCTTGTTGTAAAACAGCCGTCTGCTCTGATTGCAAAATTGAATTTGGTCAGTTTTGTGTGCTCGAATATGAGGCACAAAGAGGAAGCTGCCATGGAGGACGCTCGGCTCCAGATGTCTTAAAGTGAAGCAGAGCGCCGACAGACGGACTTCAGCTGACACAGGATCATTATTGCAAGGGACTTGAATTGAAAATGGCCATTAGAGACCTTCGAATGGGATCAAACAGCAGCTGCTGGTCACGTTCAGCTGGTCGAACAGGCGTCTGATAGAACAGGAGCTTTAATTCTCCCCTGTGGTCAGTGAACGCAACACATTTAGAAACATGAAATATTCAGACTGTTAACTAATAGACGTGACGCTGAAACTTCCCTGGTTGATAACTTTAGTTAAGACGATTGTTTTCAACGTGCACATGATGCATTCTCTCCTTAAAAATGCTCCAGTTAGTTTGAATTTCCAGAACAGAAATCGATGAACATTGGAACAAGTCAGGTTTTCTTTTGTCATCGCTCCATGAATCTGAAAATGCTGTCCACAGCCATAAAAATCCAAATTATCAGTGTTTTTAGAGATAAAATGTTCAGGCGGTGAATGAGATCTGTGATAAACCGTCAGAATATCGATTGGAGTAAAACTGAGATGTTGAAGACGAGAAATCTGTCTCAGAGTCCGAGAGAAGAAACGTCCTTTAAAATTCAATCCAGACAAAATGATGAAGAGTGAACGTGTTATCTGACAGACGAGGCCTCCACACACTGACAGCTGTCTTCTGTATTGATGTTTATTTGGGTATTTTATGTTTTATATATATATGCAAATGAGACTTTATGATTAAAGATACAGAAATCTGTTTTGGGAGCAGAGCAAACACAACGACTTCGCCGCTCGCTCGACTGTTACTGGAGAACAGAGCGAAAAAAAACTGGGAATTAGGAAGAAAAGTTGAGTTTTCACCTGAAGCGTTTCGCTTTAACGAGATATTTGGAGCTGACGAACAAAATACTAACCTCGATTAACGTCGACACAGCAGGAGAGTCCTCACACAGAAGCTCAATGTGCTTCTAGTGACGGTAAAAGCTCCACTGGACTTCCTGTTTCCTGCAGTGATCAGCGTCCCTGCACAGATGTTTACCCCCTCGCCCACCACCCGGTCCTGTGATGCAGATGTTGAGGGTCCTCGCAGACCCGGAGGGCGTATTTACTCTTTTCCTGAATTGCACCTGCAGCAACAAACAGGCCGGTGTTTGTTTCCGTCATTAATCTCTGCAGGGTTTTGTGGGTAGCTGTGTGAGGACAGCGTGATGAATCGCCTGTGAGCTGGTAGTTCATCACAGTGCAGGTCAGGTCAGGTTCATGCAGTTATGTTAAATCTACTCTTGTGGCTTCTAGACATCTGTTTTCCTCCAGAGAAACACGTCTCTGAAAAAAAGAAAAAGAAAGCAGCCTCGGTGAGCAGAACGCCTCAACATGCACACGTGCGTCTTCCGTTTATGATTGTAACACTGGAAACTAAACGGTGGAGATAAATGGAATGAAATGTCTTGTTTTGCTCCCAGATGCAAACGCCGCAGCACAAATAGCTTTCATGTCAAGGACGAGGCTGTTCAGATCATCCATAACTGAGCGCTCTGAGGTCAGTGCCAACAGCGAGCGTGTCACTGTCATTAACTAAGTGTCCTCCAACGAACCAGCGAACCCACAATCAGCGCTCACACATTTATTTCATGTCAGAGGAGTCGGGCTGCCGGCAAAACACATTCAGAATACTCTCAACAACAAAACCGCAGCCATCGTTTCACGGCCTCACACGAGCTGGAGAAACCGTGTGTGTCGGCGTGTCGGCTCGTCTCTGCCCACTGATATCAACCGATCACATGTATGTATGTGATCAATGACACAGGACACTGTGGGATAAGAACGAAGCGGCACCAGAACAAATGGACTGAACGATCGGGTCGTTTAGATCTGCTAAATACTCATCGATTGATCAGACTGGATACACGTCATGTGACTGTCCTCCGGTCTGTAAAACAGGACAGTTGATTCATGTTTGTGTTGCTTTCCTTTCTTTGGCTCAGTTTACTACAACTCACCTTATCTGAACCTGGGAGGCGTCACAAACTGTCTGAGACTGAAACACAGAGTTAAGAGAGAGAGACGAAGAAGACAGATTGGCAGAGAGACTCGCTGATAAACGAGCGTATGGATTAAAAATACAGAAAAGAGACGAACGAGAACAGAAGAGCACTTTACTCCATCACACTGTATCAGAAGCTGATGGAG
>OMLP01040483.1:0-23291 GCA_900302685.1 Spondyliosoma cantharus | reverse complement strand
GAGGGCACGGGGACGGGGGAGCCCGGCGGACGGCCTGAGCCGCAGGATGAGACGAAGCATTTCGCAGCGGTTGTAACACTACACGGAGTTGTTGAATAATGAATTTTTCTCACACCGGCATCAGAGATACGCTGGCACTTAATGTCTCTGTGCCTCGAGAACCAGCCCGTACTTACTCCTCACTTTCTAATGACCTCCTCCAGTCCAAAACAAACCGCTTTGCGGCTCTCCTCTTTGTCCTGCCGTAGAGTCGAAGGAGGTGTCGTAAACGTCGGCTGTTCCAATTTAAATCACCAAATACGAAATAAACACCAACATTCTGGATAAATATACCTAGCTATGAAGATGGAATTAATAGAGAATAAGAAATTTACCAAAAGCTTTAATGGCTCAAACTAAAATTAAACTCAAAGGCTGCAAGGTTATATTTTACTGCAGTTATATCGCCGACCACACGGTGGCAGTAAAACATTCGACAGCAGAACACATTGTAGAGTACATGACATCTGCCTATCATAAAAATCATAAAATTCAGTCTGCTGCTTGAAAAAAGAAATACCCCAAAGTCATACTTGAGTAAATGTTAAGATATCTTGTTAAAATATTACTTTGGTAAAACTGGAAGTACTCGAGTAAAAGTAACAGTGGCATTAAATGTGCATCAAAAGTACAAATAAAAGTGAACTTGTACAGATATTTACATGTAGGTATCCACTGTATACTGTGGGCTGACCTTATTGGCCTGGAGGATTAATGTAACCGAAATTCAGCACTTGTATGATGATAAGAATCAGTGTTATTGTTAGTATTAATATCATTATTTAATCATTATTTTTATTATTATTGTTTGTTTCTTTGTTTGCCGATCATTTTAATTGAATTCAAAATGCTCTGCTTTGGCTTTTATGCAGTATGTAATCTACAAAAATACTACATCAAATAAATGTTGAATAGTGGCGAGTACAATGCGTGCCTCCAAAATGAAATGGAGTGGAATAATAAAGTATTAGAAAATGGAAATACTTAAATAATGTTCAAGTACCTGAACATTGTACTCGAGTAAATACACTTCGTTTACACTCCATCACTGTTGCAGATGTAAACTCGGCCCTGTCCTACACACTCCGGTAGGGTAGGTGGCGATATGCACCTAAAAGCGCCACGAAAAGAAAGCAACGAAGAAGAAAAGAAGTCAAGACGCATTCAAGACGCAGCGGAACTGTTAGTGTTTATTTATTGGGGCTATACAGCGTTTATTATTCTGTATTATTATTATTACTGCAGCTCTCTGTGACATGTGGTGCAGGACCTGTAGCAAAGCGACAGACCGGGAGCAGTCGCTGATGATTTTAGAGGTCAGAAAGGAGTGAGACAGTCTGCTAGTTAGTTAGTTAGTTAGTTAGTTAGTTAGTTAGCCAGCTAACCTAGCTATTCGCGAAAAGTGTAAATAAACCACTTGATGTCATCTATCTCTCCCTCCATCTCTGTCTGTCTGTCTGTCTGTCTGTTTGTTGGCGGGTTCCTATGTTCACAGAAACTATTGCCACAGCAGTACAGCCACACTGTGTGCAGCTACGGGTCGCTAGGAGACGTCAATTTCAGGGCATCCATAAAGTTGAAGCTGTCAAGTGAAGAAGAAGCAAAGAGATGGGTTGAAGACTTCCAGAGCTCCTCGGGCCTCACGTGGAGAACATCTAAAACGTACCCCAATGTCGGACGCTACAACAAGTATCGAGCAAGTGTTAACCACTCACCCAGTCTTTTAACTACACCATGTAACTTTCATGTTAAAAGGTCCACTATGTAAATTATTTTTTTGGGAAAAAAATTTAATCAGAAGAGAGAGACCTTCATTTACTGATTGTTTTATGACTAAACAACAAAAAACTAAATAAACAAACCTTTTCTGTGTGCATAACTGACAAACCTTAAACCTTAAAGGACAACACAATTTTATGCTGTTTGACTTTGTTTATATTTGGTGGACCTTGCCACCTTCAAACAATAATGCTGAATGAATTAACTTTTAAAGGCAAAGGATCAATATCGTTCTTTCGTGTCTTTACAGTAAATTTAGTATGCCTGACCAACTTGTGCTACTGTTTCCCAGGTGGACTACAGGTGCAGGACGATAAAAAGAAACACTTCTTGCCCCGCTACTCTGTTCCTGATCTTAAAAAGGAAGCAAGAACTTGGAGAACGGAAGTCAAGGTCAATATTAAATAACAGTAATAACAAAACAAGAAACGGTTCATATAAAAGCTACAACATCATCACCAATGAGCTCACAAGAAAAAGGGTTTCTGCAATGAGTTCAACTGTCCTGTATCATCTCAAACTTTTAATCCATTTTACATTTGTCTGCTAGTCAGAAACACCTAAATGATGTCTCAGATAGCTGCTTAGTAGTCATCAGTTTTATCACTGATATGTCAAACTCAAACAATAATATGGCCTAATAAATGTCTTACTAACAGCCGTCACTGGTAGCTTAATGCTTAATTCACTGTTCCTCACTTCAGGTCAGGGGATCCTCACATGAAAGAGGGACTCTTCCTTCACGTGAACTTGCGTAATGAGCACAACCACCGTGGTTCATGTGCTCAAGCCGCGAAGAGGAAAGATGTTTCAGTGGAAGCCATTGAAAAGCTGAAAAAGCTATTTGAAGTTGGCCACTCTCCCACAACGGCACTCGACGTCCTTAAATACGATTTACAAAAGCTGGAACAGCACAACTACGTTTACGCTGCTGCGGATCGGTCCGTCTGTCCAGATTTGCAGTTTTGTTACAGGTTAGTGACTAAAACATATAAGAGGAATTAATTCATTAAAGCAAACTATTATAATTGGATCGTTAAAATTTTAATTGAATTCTTGTTCCTTTTTGCAGACTGTACTACAAACTGTTCAAAAAAATACACGGCACAGCAGCGGGGGCAGAAATGTTTAAAGATCTTGAACAAAAGCTTGATGAGTACAACAAAGAGCGAGGGGATGTCTGTGCCAGGATGTGTCAAACCAATGACAATCAGCTGGTGATTGCCATATGCACTCCGATGATGAGGAGAGTACACGCCAGGCTCAGGGAGAGCGGTGAGGTGGTGTTTGTGGACTCCTCCGGGAATTGTGAACACCACAATCACCACCTTTTCCTTCTCCTCGCCCCTTCCTCGGCTGGTAGTTTGCCTTTGGGTGTATTTATCACAACGTCTAAAACACAGCAAACCATTTCAGCTGCCTTAGAGCTGCTACAGACTGTCTTTCCACCTGACAGGTTCTTCGGCCACCCAGACGGACCTTTTGTTGCCATGACTGGCGACTGTGCCGCACTCAGGCAAGCACTGACTGGAGCATTCCCAAAAGCTACGTTGGTACATTGTGTGTCCACCCTCTTTCAGGCCATGTGGAGATGGCTGTGGAGCAGTTCAAATGGGGTTCCCAAGCAACACAAGCCTCACCTCCTGAAGTACTTTAGAGATCTGTTGTGTGCTTCCACAGCAGCGGCTCTCATGGAGGTCTACACCAGACTGATGGTGGACGACATTGCCTTACAGCACACAAAGTTTGTGCGACACGTGCAGGAGGTCTACAAGCGGCGAGAGGAGTGGGCGCAGCTGCCCACCAGAGGGAATCGCACCAACGACTACGTGGAAAGTGCCTTTGGGGTGGTAAAAGAGAAGCTCCTGCACCGACTGAAGGCCTACAGTGTGACACAGTTGGTGGACTTTGTTTTCACGCGGTTGGAGGCACACTACATCCACCGCCTCACAGATGCTCTCAGCAACAACCTCAGGAAGGTGATGAAAACAGAGGACATCTGGAGAGACTCTGTTGTGCAGGTACACCACTGTGGCATACATCTACAGTACAATTTTATAATTATTGTAATAAACATATAAATCAAGAGTGTAAAACTGATCTGTAAAGTAAAAAAGTGAGGCATCAGGATTTTGCTCCAACCAAGCAAAAGCACACCTGAGTGTCGGAGATCAGGTGATTCATTGTCGGGCCGGGCGATATATGGCCTTAAAATAATATTGCAATATTTTGTAACTTCCCAAACACTTAATTTTGTGATGCCACCGCTGCAGGTAGACCAAGACAACTACATTGTGGCAAGCTCGTCAAATGCTGAGGAGTCCTATCATGTCAACACGGCCATCGGCTGCTGCGCATGCCCAGCAGGGATTCATGGTGGGCACTGTGACCATCAGAGTGCCGTAGCCAGGATGTTTGGCCACAGTGAAAGCTTCCTTCATGACTCATCACCAGACACACGGAAGCTTTACTATCAAATTGCCACAGGTGAGTTTCTTTTTGTCATTGGTTTAGCCCTCCCAGTGTCCTATCATGTTCAAATTCAAGGTTGTACATATGTATCATAACATGTAACAGTGACACTGTTGACTCCAGACTCATCCGTAACATACGTTCAACCAAAGAGAGAGAGAGAGAGGGAGCTCAAGGGCGCCATTTTCTAACAGTATGTTCAGTGGCTGTCTGGTGTCACTGGGTTGTGCTTGTGTTTTCTTTTCCGCGGTTGCTTATCACAAACTCCCAGTGGTGGAGCTGATGCAGCGGACTGTGAGCCGTAGGTGCCCTGGTATATTCTGTCACGAGCTATGGTGAACAGGACCCCCTCCGTACTGAGATGACTGAAAAACAGTACTTATATGTACACAGCTGTCGATCCAGAGGGCTGACTTCTTGAAACTCCTTAGAACACAATAAGACTTTAACGGGTAAAAGATTGTATAGTTTGACAGGTAGGGTACATTTATTAATACAACTCTCCATGAATCATATCCCCAGGTGAATTGTCCCTCAAGGAAAGGCTACACAGCATGTTTGTGGACATCAGCAAGAACCTGGACAACCCCGACTTGACTCATCCCATTGCTTCATTTGTGAGGACTTATGAAAGCATCAAAACAGACAGCGCCATGGTGTCCGCTCTTTCCTCCTTTGGAAAGAATCCCCAAACAGAGGCTGGAGGCTGCAAAAGACAGAGGGACTGGTTGTAAGCCTCCACAGATTGGAGTGCAGCCGATAGACACAGTGGAGGAGTGAGAAACTTCTTTTGGTGTAGAAGGGTCCTGAGCACTGGACGGCTCCTGAAGGTGTTTGGAAAGCAGTGTGCCTGTGGAAGAACTGTGAAGCCCAGTGCCTTTACTGC
Source organism: Spondyliosoma cantharus (assembly GCA_900302685.1). Taxonomy (NCBI): domain Eukaryota; kingdom Metazoa; phylum Chordata; class Actinopteri; order Spariformes; family Sparidae; genus Spondyliosoma; species Spondyliosoma cantharus. Next base: position 18,115 of record OMLP01040483.1, on the reverse strand, counting down.
TCACTGTTCATGTTTGTCTGTAAAACCTTTGCTGTCCTTCAGCCGTCCCTCTTGTCAGAAATGAGTCCGGACTCATCCAAGTCACTGTGGCTAATATTAAAACTTGATTGTTACACATGCATTCATTCAGTTAGTGATCAGTTCTATTGCTTTACTTAACCACACGAAACAATTGTGTTACTTGCCAAACTAGCTGCTTATAAACTCTTGGTAGGAATTTGGACTCCAAGTTATACTTTAGAAACCCTAAAATCTCAGATTTATTTGAAAAGAATTATTTACACTATTGACATACTGTTGCGCTTGTGCACTCTGTTCGGAGGGGCTGCACGCTAACGCTTTTAGCTTAGCAGCCACAGTGAAGATTTGGGCTTTTAGAAAAAGCCGTAAATAACATCTTTTAGAATCAATTTAGGATCTCAGTGCTTCAAGAGACTATGACTACACTAGATGACCAGTATGAAGCCATTTTATTTAACTTTATTTGTTGGCGGTTTTTGAAGTCCCCATCTAATGCAGTTGTTTAGCAGAATGCTGCAACACTGTTCAGTGGACTACAAAATGTCCCCACACATCCACATGAGTTTGAGTAGCTAATGACAATAATTATTATTTTTTGGGTGAAACTCACCTTTTAAAAAGGTGTCGTATGTACACATTTTCTAGTTTAAAACATTCATAAATTAGCTAAAATGATCAACAGACACCCATTTAGCTACTGCTGCTAGCATGCTTGCAAACTAGCTGCTCCCCACCAGCTTAACCCCCAGACAGACGTTACTTTGATATGCTGCAGTGTGAATTTAACAGAATCCTACATGTTGCACCTTTCATTTCCGTGGGTGTGAGCCGAGTTTGTTTCGCTGCACAGCTTGAGCTGATAATGACTTACCTGGCAGGTTAATCAGGCTTGCGAGGCCAAGACCCAAATCCATGACATGAACTAAGGAAATACTTTCCTTAAAGGCAAGAAGGTGTTTTTCATCTATGTCAGCATGAAAATGACTAAAAAATCTATCACGGACCATTTATCAGTAAATGGTAGTAATCCTTATTTCCCCCACTGTCTCTCAATGGCAATAAGAACCGTAACAAACCTCAAAAACAATTTATTTCAAAATCCTTTCTGATATTCAACAAAGGCCATTTTAATTTCTTTAAACAGACAGTATCCATATGTTGCAAAACTTTCAGTAAACAAAAGAAATGCTAAATAACCATTTCACCAGCATATTGTACATTTTACAGCACAGGCAGTTATGGCATTCAAATGGGTCGTTGTTAGAAGAATAGACTGATGCATATTTCTGTTGGCTTGTTAGTGAAGGCAAACACATTGGTCCCAAATGAGAAGATAGATGCAGAGTGAAGGAAAATGTGTGTGTGAGCCAGTTCCAGTGTGTTTCTTCTGAACACTGAGAGACGAGCATTTCACTGCATTATGTAGAACAGCTCTAACCACTGTTCTTCTGGCAATTACAAGTCAAAGGTCCATCCTGAGCTCCCTCTATCTCTCTCTCACACACACACACACACACACACACATACATACATACACACACACACACTCACACATACACACCATAAATAGTGGGATGATCCATTGTCAATCCACGAAAGTTTACATCAACAGCATCGTCACCTCATAGGAATCTCTCTCTCGCTCTCTAAGGATATGGTGAAAACACTTTACACAATGTACAAAACAATTTCATGAAGTAAACAAAATAACAGTGCTGTTCATCTACATTTCTAGATCAAAGTTGACAGCAGTTCAGTTTACACGAACACTGGTGTGCTACAGACATTCAAACCCACATCTGAATTTAAGTCCTATTTAGTGAAATCGTAATACATTCAGTTATTTTTTAAATTTTTTTGCGATACAATTTGCCATTCGGACATCACCCTCCTTTTTTTAACTTTGACCTATTATGTGTAATTGATACAAAACAGTAACGTGAATACAAGCTGTTCTCTGGTCAGTGTATTTGACAGCAGTGAGTCGGAACGCAACAAACATTGTGCAGCACTGGAAGGAAGTGTGTACAAAGTTTGTCTGACCTTTTCTGCTCTTGTAATATTTGTATTATAAAAGTGGTATTTTATTTCTGACCCAGAATTGGTCCTAATAATACTGTATATTCACTTCACATTCGCAATTAAGACTGAAATGTACCTGTGCTAAAGAACAGTGGACATTACACATTTCTAACATGTCATCTGGCAGTATTTAGAAGGAAAAGTGATGCAGAACACTTACTCATACAAACCAAAAGAAACTACCGGTGAAACAACAACACTACTGTGGTTTTTGAAACGCTTAATTCAAAATAATATTTCTGTGTACTTTTCAGTCCAGTTCAGTTACTACAGTTACAGCCTGTCATTAAAAAGCACATGATGGAAACAGCTTTCCTTTGTAAGGCACTGAGCTTTACACTATTCTTGACATTAGTTACAGGTTTACACCATCACCAAATCTCTTCCTGATGAGTCTTACAGTATTCCACCAGTCGCCCGAATCTCAAAAAGTGTCCACATGTGCCTCTCTTCTCAACAGTTGTCTCGATGAGCGTCTGGGATCACACTGACCAGGAGAAAAAAAATAACCCGTATCGTGGCTCCTCAGCTTGAAACTAAAATGGCCTGAGACAGAAAAGACAATGTGTTTCTTTGCAACTAAGAATTAGCAAAATAAATACAGAGATACAGAAAGAACAAATGGTTACCTCTCTTCATCACGGTCCTCTTCTACCCAGGCCACTATTTTTCCTTCCCAGCCTGGAATGATTGCTCCATCCAGGAATACCTGGACACAATCATTTCTAGGTCTCAATGCATGTGGTAACACTTGGTAAATTTATATTGACTAAACTGTAGTTAATAGTTATTTCACTGTTAGGAAACGATAAAATGCTTTATAAACCATTTATTAAGCAACTGTTAAAAACAGGATGCAAGGAGTGCTGCTCGGTTGTGGAAAATTGTGTCCCTCTGGTGCTCATCGGTTTGGGGTTCTTGTTCTTTCAGAATCGTAGAAAAAGTGTGAGGCACTCAAGAGGGAAATGAGTTAAAAAAAGCCTTTAATTAATCATTTCATTGATTATCAAATGCGTAGGCATGTTTTTAACTGATGTTGTGATTCAACAGTCATGATTAATCAAAGGCTTTTTAACTCATTACCCTCTTGAGTGCCTCACACTTTTTCTACGATTCTCAAGCAATTGTTCATTGTTCCAAATGATGTTTACAGCACTTTGTGACAGGGTGACAGGGGTAACAAAATTTTCCCACCAGCTAAAAAGCTCACGACAAAAAACTTTGATACCCGGTACACTGACTTTTTACAAGAAAAGATGCTCACTATTTGTAGAGTGCTGTGTTAGGTTAGCCAAACATTTGCTTCCTTCCCATTGAAGGCATGTAACTGAGGGAACACGAGGAAACTTTTATTTTGAAGTAGGCTAGTCACAGGAAATGCAATGTGTTCAGAATTTTTAGCGCCGCTATCCCATCTAGTAAACACAGCAATCTTTTGCATTTGTTGACAGTGGATCAGTTTTAAACATGTCAGGGTGTAAAGTTAGTTTTATTTAGTCTCTGGGAGTTAATGGAACAAGAATGAGCTGTCAAATGAAGAGCTGAAGCCAACAGGCGTCACGCCTTTACCTTCTCAGTGAGGTAACCAACCCCTTTTCCTTCATTTGTTTTATCACATTCCCTGTTAACAGTGCGTTTAAATCCGAAATACCACCAAATAGGCCCTTTTGCGTTAAACTTTGACTGCAAATCCTTCGCCATCGTCATGTCAATCAACTCCTCCCGACTCTCGTCACATCTAAGTGCTACATCTCTTCTGCATGGAGTACACACAGTTTGTAGTTGTAGCGTCGACAAACTAAGTGTTGATTTTTAAAAAGGGACGGAGAGCAAATAATGTAATCGGTGTATGCAGACCACCGTGTAACACCGGGAACACCAACTACTGTACTAAGCCTTCTTTGTTAATGCATAAGAAATACTGTGTGGTTCATCTATAAAGATTACGTGGATGGCCATTTGGCCAAAGCTGCACCTGAAGTTTATACACCTTCGCAATTGCTTAATGGTTAATGGTTATTATAAAGTGTTGTGCAATGCATTTTGAATTTTACTATCACCCTCCTTTTATCTACATAACCCAGCCTTATCATACCTCTTCTTTCACAGTGCCAAACTCAGGGTCCAGGGCCTTGAAGTGGTACCTGTAGTTTCCCCCTCGATCCACAGCTGCCTTGACGTCCTTTAGAGTCACCTCACCCAGCCTGTACAACGTGTACAAAGAGATTCACGTGGCATTTTATGTTTTTTGTTTGTTCCGTTTTCTATCTAAGCCCCCTCCATCTTAATTGCATGTGTTCTGGAAACTGTGGCCAAATTTAGTTCTTCATACAACGCACACACCTCAGTGCACACATACACTGACCTCTTCGGTATATTGATCATGGAAGGCGTTGGGGATTTTCCAGTAAAATAGAGGATTTTAGTGGAGGCGGGAGAACCACTGTGTGACTGACAAACATCTGCAAAAAAACAACAGAAACATAGTTGGTGAACGCATATTTCTCCTGAGCGTGTATGCGCGTGTATTTGGGGTGGTACATCAACTTACTCGTGCAAGGCCACGTGTCAGAATCTGTGTGTTGACCTTTGCGTCTTGGAGATTTCCCCCTTTCCTGCAGTATTTGGGAAAAAATGTGGACAGCACCTCATGATTTTTAATCTCTACATCTTAGCAAAAGTAATCATATCTAAGAAGATTACTTGGTACAAATCAATATCTTTTTTTTTCCACTTGTGCTCATTTATCAATCAATTACACAGTCAAATCTGACTGTAGAGTGGCCACTAACTGATCATTTAACATTACAATACAATACAATCCGTCATAGCTTTGCCCCTTTGCAAACGCAATGCAACTTTGACGGCTAACCTATAAAAGTGGCCAAGCTGAATTTATTTTCAGTTTTAAGCACACGCACACAAAAAAAAACCTCACTAAATTGATTGTTACATTATTGTACCCTGTGTGTATGCACAACATGCAGTCTGTCGATGAGTGACACTATGCCCTGCTCCAGGGTGTCCAGTGTGTGGTGCTGCGGGTCGTGGTCTCTGAAGTTGTTCCTCAGACTCCTAAGTGAATCTCTTAGCAGCTGCATCTCCTCTGCCTGCTAACAGAGCACACACACAAAAAAAAACGTGTCGAAAACAAAAAGCTCATTTTATTGAGGACAGCTGTGTGCTTGTTTATTGTGTATGTTCAGCGCATTCTGTCCCTTGTCATTTCTTTAACTTGAAAGTAAGAATCTGGGTTACACTGTTTCATGAGGTCAAATTACAATGTGTGACCTAAATACTACCAGAGAACATAATGCAAGGGAATGTGAGAGTATACCTCGACATGTAGAACAATGTAAACAGGCAAACTGACTGAACAGCCTTTATCAACTTACTCCTGACATTGAGGGAGAATACCCATTGTTCTCTGTGCCGGCTGGAATCTGGAAAAAGGCAACAACAACAACAAAAAAAGTGTCAGCTGTGTAACGTATATCTGAATTCATGACTGTCTTCTGCAGACTGAATATGAAACCTAAACCTCAACTGTTTTTTTTGCTGAGCTAATCAAATATTGCCCCAAATTAATAACGGTTCCCAGGTCTGCAACAATGCGTCAGACATAAAGCATAGACAAAGACATAAAGTAGGTGCTAACTACAAGCAAAACTCGCTATGTCATAAAAGTGTGATGTCTTTGGAGCAGAAAGAGTCAGGAAAAAAACATTCTACCTGCATGCTGTTTTTATGCTCCAACTCTCTTTGCAAGTCACTCTGCCAAACAGACACACAGTCAGACATATAAATATACACACATTAATACAAAGCTGCTGGATGGTAAAACTTAGAAAAACTTAGATCATTAAAGTGACTAGTTTATTTAATGAGTGGCGGCAAAGTCAAATTACACTTGTGCTTTAAGTTTGTTCTCCTGCATCAAAGGAAATTTGCAGCATTAATTTGCCGATTAAAGGGAAAAAAAACAAGACCATGGAGGGCATTTCAAAAAGTGAGTTTGAGATTAACTCCTGGTCAAAGATTTCCACACATGTCGCTGAGCTTGACAAGAACCCACTGTCGCTTATTTAACCTTCTTTGTGAACACACCTGCTTTTTTTGGCCTTCTTCAAGCTTGTGTTTGAGCTGCTGCAGCAGTCTGTCCTTCTGTCCGACCTCCTTCTGTGATCCGACCGTCAGGAGAGAAACGGAAGGGTTCGTTAAGTCGGTAAGTTGAATGAGTATGATTAAACTAAGTTACAGCAAACCGTTTAAAGAGAGGGACTGGAGTGCCTCACCTTGCATTCAACCCACAGCCTGTTACATTCTTCCAGCTTCCACTGCAGCTCTGCCTGTAACACATTTTCATAGAGGAGCCGGATTTGTATACACATTTTAAAGCAGCGTTTTGAAGATTTTACTTTCACTTGAACAGAAAACAGACTCGTGCTTGAGACTCTTTCGTACATTCTGGTTGTTGAGTTCATCCTTGGTCATGCTGGCTCTGAGAAGCTCTTGCTTCATCTGCAGTATCGATGCCTCCTGAGTGCACAGCCTCTGCTGCTGGGCGTCCTGCACATTCACAAACCATCAGAAAGCCAGCACCTTAGCCAGCTACTTTTCTATGACACAACAAGAATCATATCTAACACAGCAATGAGCAATCATTAACTGCAGATCTGGCATTGTCTCACCTTGACTCCCTGCAGGTTTCTCATCTCCTGCCTACAGCGCAACAGTTCCCTCTAAAGCAAACAGCAAACAGCACACTCTGAATCAAATGTTAATCACAGTGTGCATTCCACAATCCAGTTTATCCTCTTAGTGTGTCTTTGGTCCCTACAAAAAGAAAACAATGTGTTTACCTTTAAATCCTGAGCCTCCTCCATGCTCTGATCCAAACGACTGTGAATGACTACCTGGAAAAGAGTAAGGACCGAAGGGATGTGTGTGAGAACCACAATGGACTGAGTAAGAAGGGTAACTGATACTCGTGTCACCCTCTGACGCACACATAAGCATGCACACACACAGACCCTGGAGTCAAGAGAAAGAAATGCGATCTGGGCTGAACACAAAGAGCTGGTGAAACAGAGCGAAGAAGAGTGCGACACAGAAAAAGGGAGAGAAAAGAACAGAAAAAGGGATGAAAAGCTAAAAAAAAAATAAAAGGAGAGACTGTCGCTACCAGTTGCTGCTCAGCGTTGCCTTGGTCCAACCTCAGAGTCACGTCCTGCTCATCCTCAGGCAGCGAACCATGCAGCAGCAGGGCCTTAAAAACACAAAGGTGGAACATGTGACACCAGTCTGTACTTTGGACTAGGTTGTCTTATGCGTGTAGAAATGTCACGGTATCCCCACCAGATCCTACCCTCTCTGCACATGTACTGCCGCCAACCAGGAGGAGAACACAGAATACAAACCACACTATAGTGCCACACTCTGAGAAGAATGTGACCAGAATCAAACTCAAACCTCAATATGCCCGCACCTGTAAAGCAGACACCATCTTTCGTGTGTCCTGCACCTCCTTCTCCAGAGTCTCACTGAGAGAATCCTCCCACGCAGTTTCCACCGCATCCTGAGTTGACTCGGCTGCATGCGAGCGGGGCGTGCAACCACACAACACAGTGTTACAAGTGTTACACAACATATATCTTGAGGTTCACTCATCAAATGACATGTCTGATTGCTGGAACTCACCACTGATCTGCTGCTGCTGGCGGTCGTCCTGCTGTTGGTCTGAGTGGTTACTGGGTGGAGCTCTTGGAGATGACAGTGGACTGACGGAGCTGAGGCTCGAGGAGGATGAAACACTGATTAATCATATTATTCCAGAGAAGGACGGGTGTGTGTGTAAATTTAAAATAAACATAATTATTTGAGACATTCTGTACTTCATGGTGGTTTGTGTCGGAAGACAAGAAGTTCCCAGAAAGCCTGATGCTTTGCACAAAAAATGGTATTTTTCTAGGCAGATGGTAACACATGGATGATAAGTGTTGAATAAAGTTGATTTCATCTCATGAACTGTTTGTATTTGTTTGCTCCTTTTTCAGTTTTATGAGTGCCTATGATTTGCATATTCCACGTAGTGAATCATGTGAGTGTGGGACTTGCTCTGCGCTGATCTTGGTCTTGTCCTGGTCTCAATCCTCTCAGGTCTTAGGTCATGACCTGGTCTCAATTTCCATTGTCTTGACTACAACACTGTGTCTTTCATTATCATATCTCAGTTTTAAATATCAGGTTTTTTACCAATACCAGTTTATGGCAAAACCCCTAATTTGTATGTATCTGCAATATCAATAAAAAAAAAAAAAAGTGTAAATAAACATGGCAGGCAAAAAAAGATGACCTGCTCTATTCAAACATGGACACGATCGGACTTGACACAACTTTGTGCTGATGTCCAGGCCAACTGACTGACCGACTGAATCCAGGTATATTTCAGGGTAGTCCGTGTGTGAAAGCTGCTTGGTGAACTAAACAACAACAAGGACAACAACAAGTTTTCCTTACCAACATATTAACGGGGGCTTTTAAACAAAGGGTGCCTGTTCAACAATCTTCACAAATTATTCTTAAAATCCTGACTCTGGACTCAGGGCTCAAGAAGGGAAAGGAAAGAGCACAGGTAAAATAAAGCAACATATGACACATATTTTCTCAATTCTAACTTGCCAAGAGAAGCCTTAAATCCTCACATGCCTTTGCAAATCAAAGCATTGTAGCTCTGTAGATATGTTACAGTAGAAGTAGCATAAACTCACACACACTTGCACAGGAATCCTCACACACACACACACACACACACACACACACACACACACACACACACTCTGTCTCACAGTATCTGTTCTTACCATTTTATCTGCGTCCCCCCCATAGTGCGCTACAGGCAGTTTAAACTGTGCATTAAACTTCCCAAGGAGTTTGAGATCAACCCTGCATGCGGGTCTCTGGCTTCAGCATCTCGACAAACTCATGACAGTGTGCGATTCTCCTCAGCCTAACACACCCCGCCCCTCGCCCTCCAGCTAGCTAACATGGTGACCAACGCAGCAAACCCTGCTTAAGCATCTCTCACTCAATTAAGCTACATATGTGATAACAGCATCAGGTCTAAAAAAAGAAAAAAACAAAACACATCATGGTTCAACAAATAATCAATGCATGCACTGCTCTTGCTATCATCTTAAACAGAAACACACACACATCTGAACTCGCATTAAAACACACAGAGCAGAACTTCAAAGGGACATGTGATTTGTGAAGATAAAAAATCTATTTTTTTTTTTCCATCATCCATCTGGCTACCTCACACACACACATGCACGGCAGGGTGAATTACTAAAAGCTAAGTCATATGCTCTGTCAGGCAGTGAGACACACAAACACACACACACAGATATGCCTAGAGAATGTAGTCTACTGTTTCAAAGTGTGGCATTAAAGATGGCAGATAACAGAGCTTACATAAAATTAACTGCAGGCAAACCTGTGAAGTATAAATAGCAACAAAGTGGAGCTTGTTGTCCCAAACACTGAGTTCGCATGGTTGTGTAAAAATACATTAAGTGGAAATACATTTCTTGTTAAGCCGTGTACAAATGGCAAGTTTAATTACATAATCACACCACTACGCCACTACAGCAACCTCTTTCCTGAATCTAGGCCAGCACAGCCGCCATGCTTTTAGGTAGGTTTTAATTTTCTTCAACGCCGTGCCACAGCCCTGTATTATCATTTAAAATGGCACAACCTCACATGATCCAGCCCACACTGAGTCTATGCTTGGAAGTGGTGTCGACCTGTGAGAGATTTTACAAGTGCTCTTTTGACAGTATACAAACAAAACAGCTTTAATGCTCATTTGCAGCACGCTTTCTTTTTTCTCTCCTCTCTGGCACAAACGCACATCAGGATTTCTGCCGGCGTACAGCAAGACCAGCGGCCAGAATTTTTGTTAATAGAATGACATACGAAATATAAGTAGCAAACTCCTGTCAGGAATAACTCAGAGGTTGTGTGATTAAAGAGAAGGGGATTTGCCATGGACTTAGTGACAACTTTGACCCAGGGTCACTTAAAGGTAACACCACTAATTTTACACATTAAAGGGCGATTACAGGTCTCTGAGAGTACTACTGCATAAAGTAGTACAAAGCCTTATGTGGCTCCAAAAGGAAGTTGCATGTAATTTGACAAAATGCCTATAGTGATGTCATTCAGTGGCTATGTTGCTTTGTGGGTAGGCACCTGTTTTGAAAAGCAGTCCACTCGTCCAACATCATGCTCCTATAATGCTGTTGGACTCACTGTGGACAATTTAAAAACAAACGATCAAAGAGAACCAGAGATATCGTGTTCTACTTCCTTTTCAAAACGTGGCGCCTACATTACCCACAATGCAACTAAATTGCAGCCAGTGAGTGACATCACTGGAGGCAATTTATAAATGTACTCAGAGCTTCCTCTGGAGCCACAAAAGGCTACTTTCTTCACACATGCAGTAGTACTCCACAAGACCTGTAACCACGCTTTAATGCTACCCTTCAGGGTGATGTGACCTCTAAGGTGGACTCCCATCCGTGACACATACATTTTTACTGGGCCTGCAAACTTTTCTAGCTGAAACCATGCACATTATTTTTAATGGCCTCTGAAGAGAAAAACACAAATATCTCAAAGTTTCATATCAAATGTTTACTGCAGCCCTTTTGCTGTGTCTATTTTTCCCCATGTTATCGAAAATGGATATTCCATCAAAGTTAGAAATGTGATTTTACAAGTGAATCACAAAATGAGCACTACCCCTGTGCTCTCGAAGTTTTCTGATTTTACATGTAGCATTTGTGAGCACCTACAGGCTAGTTGACTGCTTTTCCTCTCAATATATGATGTTCATCTGAATCAAATCTGCCTTTACATTACATTTAAAATACTCAGAGGGACATTATGTATGTATGCAGATTGTATTTATAAAGATAATGTATGTATCAGTGAAGGCAAAAGCAGTCAGTGTATTTGCTAGAGACCATTAAAAATTCCAAGTAGTAGATTACCTGCCAGCCTGAGGGTCGTCCTCTTCATCTGGAGGTCCTCTTTCATACTGCTCAACCAGTGCTCGAACACACACACTCTTTTCCACATCCAACCCCCAGCCACTGAGGGATGACAAACAAAGCGTAGGATATTTATTCAGGAACAACAACTGGCATGCAGTTTTCATAAAAAATACACTGTAGCAGTAATGAGGACATTAACTTGGGTGATCTGTGTTTGTCCATAAGAGGGCAGCAAAGACTACGTGTCTCTAACAAATGACTACTGTGGTAGACAACATTTGGATATGAAAGAAAGATAGTGACATGGGTTTTTGTCTATGTTTACTGCAGCCATCATACCTGTGGATACGTGGGGCACGTGTAGGCTGTGAGGCGTCAATCCTTGCTGACGTCAGTGCGGCGGCAGCGCCTTGTGCAAGTGCAACTGTGGAGAGAGGGTTGTGGCTGGCAGAGCCTCTCGTCAAACTCCTCCCACTTCCAGAGGCAGCCCTCTGACTGGCTGAGGGTTTGAAGTGGGCTGCCAGAGCCAGAATTATCCTCATTACAGATTTCAGATTACCATCGACAATGTCTGCAGACAGAAAGGGAACACACGTCTATCAATAATGAACAAGTGCACAGCAGTACTTGCAACACACTGTTGAAAGAGTTACAACAGGAACCATGACATGAGGACTGTAGATGTAGACACAGGGAGAAATATGTATTTGTTATAATGTAAACACGTGATATGATTGTGCTTTAAGATTTAGGGTTGATTATTTCTTCTGAATGCAAATAAAAGATCAGCAACCAGAAAACGTTAGCAACACCTGCTCTCAACGTGACAGGGAAAACACACGCTTCTCGGTGATTTACCTCTTGCGGATATGTGTGGCATGCGAATGTGTCTGGAGGAAATGAACTGCAGGACTTGCTCCACATTCTTCCTGCTTTCCTCTTTGTTTTGCGGGGCAACATACACTCCCTCCAGCACTTCCCCAGCTGTCAATTTCAACAAGATTTGAGAAAGAGAGAAAAAAAATGAATTATGCAACAACTGGCAAAAGAAACAATAACACATTAAAATATGTTATAGCAGTAGTATGTCATTTCTCAAAAGTCATTCAGTGTGTATACATGCATGTGTGATTGTGTCTTACATACTTAATTTCATAGTTGATACCACTGGATAGTTTTTACCTTCAAGGATATGTTCACCCAAACAATGAAAACAAAACATTTCTGGAGCTTCACAGCAAAACAGCATTGTAGCATTTTCCTCAAACAACTGAATTAGATGGGGACTTGTTTAAAAAAACACACACAAAAAAACAAAAAAAAAAAGGTGAAAGAAAACATAAAATGACTCCATACAGCGCATCTGGTTCAAGTCCCCAATAGCCTTGTTATCACAAATTGAATAAAAAAGATGTTATCTTCACCCTTTTTAGAGAAATCTTTTGTGGACTCATAACTTCACCTGACTGTCCATCCGCATGGGGATGTGTAGATAATGACTGAATTTTCATATTTGGGTGTATCTATCCTTTAAACATGATTTCGCTTGGTACGGACTATAATGGTGATAAACGTTTTCAAAATCATGCGTTTAAAGGTTAAGACCTTTAAGAGTTCCTCTGTCTCTGAAAAATGGTCGTTGCATTTTGATGCTGATTTATAATATCTAAATTCTAATAATGAAATGTTAATAATATCTAAAGAAAAGTTATTGCATTTAAAGAGAAGAGGGGTACATCGTGATGTCACTATTGTTCACACTTTCATCTTCAGTTCATTCAAACAAGGCATTAGTACAGCAGATTACCACAGACTTCATGCTGCCACCAATCAAGACATGCTACAGGCTGAAAAAAAATGTGGCTATCTGAGGACATTTTACTTATATTATAATGTTTTTAATTGGAAATGACTAATCCATACAAAATTTCCACATCTTGCTGTGTGCGCCATGCATACACCTGACATATATTTGTGTCTAGGCTTAGAAAAATGCTCAGCTAAAAGGAGATTTTTCTTTTCTTTTTAACTTACAGATAAAGGAAATGCACCTCAGACAGGGCTTCTTGATGTTGAAACATTATTTACAATCATGTAAACAAGGGCATATCGGCCAAAGGTGACAAGTACAAAATGTTTAACTATGTGCACTCGTAAATGGACCAATTCATACATTAAGATCTCCTGGCATCAGCATTGGTTTCCCTTTTCTTCCCGTACTACTACACCATGACAGCCGTTTGTGTGTGTGTGTGTGTGTGTGTGTGTGTGATCATGCATGTGTGTGTGTGTGTGTGTACTTACCGACTATCTCTATTAGTTGTGTGAGCACCACCCCGTCCTGCAGCTCATGCCTCAGGTCTGTGATGAGCTTCAGGCCCGGTTTCCTCTTCAGCTGCGAGTTCACCCAGGAAACATACGCCGCCAGCTGCTGCTGCAATCCGTCGATCAGATACACACAAATCCAACAAACCAAAGACAAACCAACAGCTTAGATTGGGGGCCAAAAAAAGGCTGAGACCCATGGCATAACAAATGAGTTCCTTTGTTTATTATGTTGGGACAGGAGAGAGGGGGGCAGGGGCAGCCTGTTGTCCCGCTGCCTATTAAATTGTACTTTTCTTCTGAAGGCTAAAGCATAGTATTTGGTGCTGAGCACAGCAACAGGGTTCAGCCCTCCTCTCCTGTATTTCACCGCATCCTCCACCTTTACCGGTCCCGATCAGTCACGTGACGGCTCGTTGTCCTGGATACGTTACAAAGAACGCGCCCTGTTCTTGCACACAACACTGAACACCTCGTTTAAAGATAACGTTGTTGTGGCGTTTTGGTTTGTTCGTGGCTTTTCACACGTCGTGGTGGAGCTGCCTGGTGTCTTATTTCCTCTGATCCATTACTAGCTTATTTAACGTCAAGCCAGCTATTGACTTGACATTGTATGGCTAGAATTCATGTTTTTTTTTTTCTTTTGGTCCTTCAACATTCACATTTCAACATTTGGTTGTGCATAAATGTGTGAATTCTATCTAAACTTCTGCCTCTTCGTCGTTTCCCAGTGTAAGTTAACGGTCAGATGTTTAGCTCATTTACCTGGCTCCTGCTCGCTAAATAATAGCTAGCCTAACTCAATAAACATTAACATGAGCGTTAGTAACGTTAGGTAGACGTTACCTCATTAAAGCCCCCATGAAGAACCTCATCCAGCAAACTTCCTCTCGAAAGTGAGGCGATCATCTTTTAACTCGAAAACCCATTTAAGATAGCTAGCAGGCTAGCTTCATTCACTCTCGCACGGCTCGCCTGAAACAAGGGACAGACCCCCGTTACCAACTACCGCTGCACTCCTGCAAACGTCAACAAACCGAGACAATTGAGGGATCGGAGGACGGCTACCGTTACTCCGGCCGGGAAACCGGTGTCAAACTCGCCGACACACATGACTTCCGGCCGCGGGTTTCACAATAAAACTATTTTTTTACCAACACTTCCGGGATTCATATCGCAACAGATCAGACTGGTTTCTCTTTGCCCGAAACAATGGTTTAGCGATAAACAAGCCAATGCCACAGAATTGGGTTTAAAATGTAGTTTTATAAAGTCAGCACAAGTTTATTAGTGAAAATTCACAATGTATGTGATTCCTAACTAACCTTCGCTCTTTTCTGTCCTTAAAAAGGAGACAGTATAAGCTTCAGGTACAATCCACTGGCATTATGCAAGCAAAAATGTTGTCCACCACCAATTTAAAGAAGTCATATTGTGTTTTTGGGGGCTTTGCCTTTCCTTTATTGTGTTATGAAGCATTTTTGTGCATGTAAAGGGTCTGCAAAATGAAAAAGCCAAAAGTCCATGCCAAAGACAGTTATTCTCTCCCAAAGAAAACACTGCTCCTGTACTGCCTGAAATGGCTGGTTTGGAGTTGAGCACTTACTTCCATAACTTATGTCAGTCACTATGTAACAGGCTTTATATAAACAAATATTTTTATGTATATACTATTAAATATATACACTCAAGTCAGTCAGCAGACATATAGTTGCCACTGCTGTATCAACGTTATTTTAGATCACACCACCTTGCTCAGCATTACCTGCCCTAATATGCCTCTGATTGGCTACCTCATGCCAGTTAAATATTGCATGTGCCCAAGTCTCGCCAAAGATTGAACAGAGGCGAGATGTCTCACTCTATACCTAAAATTGAGCATTTAAGCAACAGTGTGAAAAGGGAAAACACAGCAATGCATCATATAAGAATTTTTTTTTTGGGGGGGGGAATTAAAGTATGTAAACCTATTCTACGAGGACCCCAAAATAAAAATATGCACCTGAAATGTTTACATAATATGACCTATTTAGCCTAAAATCTGTTTCACAGATGATTTATATAAAAGAATAAACAGCAGATACTAGATAAACACAATATTATAATGTTTTCTAGCAATGTGAATGGTTTGTTTACATTGTTTATTGTTCTTGTTTTAAACATGTTCTTGTTTTTCTTGTATTTTGTTTATCTTGTTCTATTGCTACCAAACATGAATACAACGAAAATTGAAGTATGTCAATCATCATCATGTATGAGTGATACCTGTACACATTAGTTAAAGAGAGACCATATTGTATATAATTAAACATAACAGAAGAATGAAAGTTTTATTTCATCATATTATGATCACCATGAATATTGTATGACTGCATTCAGCATATTCATCACTAAACATCTGACAAATTAACACATTAAGGAGTTTGCCGTGCAAATATCTAAAGTTTCTTTTAGTTCCAACTGTTATGATTTCAGCATCCAGCTCTGTCTTTCGACAGACATAGATAGGTGCTAACAGAAGACATTATAAGTGTCATTCTATTCTGGCTCTCTGACTAAGCATTGGGGGCTTGTAGCGCTGGAGGTGCTTGGGTCACTCAGAGAGCGAACTGGTGCTTGAGAGTCTCTCTCAAGCTGGGCAGACATGTGCGAGCACAGCCTGGAAGTGGGTTGTGATAACTGAGCAGAGACCGGCATTTCCACGTCGCTGGAAGACAGGATGTGACCTGCAGAAAAAGTGCAAGACAGATTAGTGTGAAGTTATACAGTAGTAGCTGATAAGCATCTTTACTGACAAAAGGCTAGTGAATAGTCAATTAACAGAAACATTAATCAACAATTATAATGATTGATTCATTTCTTTACGTGTTATAAACCAAAAGAGCCAAATAGTATAACGGATTATTGGGTTTGGACATTGGCCAAAAGAAGCAAACTCAAGATGTCACCTTTGACGCTGACAAAATTTGACAGGTAAAATGACTGGCTTAGCATGAAAATATCTTAACATCATAACTGTGAATACATTAGCCGACTAATACCAGTATATGTACAGCCTCTGAAAGCTGCTACTGCAGTGCTTTATTTACCAATTTGTATAGTGACCTGTTCCAGTAATTTGAGATGAGGGAGGTAGATGTTGCTGGGCTCGGGAGGAGAGAAACACATTTTTCCATCATCCAACACCACTCTCTGACCGAAAACACACAGCTGAAATAAAATGTAGACAGAGCAAATAAATGTATGATCTGAGTTTTGCCTACTTTTTGAATACTTACTGGTGGTATGTATGCTGTATTTGGGAGTTGGTATGTATCTTTCTGTGTTTGTGTACCTGCTGTTTCAGTAGATTCTGTGTCAGTTTTAGAAGAGTGGTGCTCTGTACCCCTCTTAGGTCACAAAGCAGCAAAGCGGCCCGAGCCAGAGTCAAACTGGATGATGATGGCATGCATGTCTGTCCTGTAAGAAGGCTGACGGCGTCCTATTCAAAAGCATATACAAAGAGCACAGAAAATAACTGTCACTACTTGGAAATGTAACAATTCCATTGATTTCATCAAGTCAGCAAAGAGGAGTAATGTTCAAAAGATGAAACTGTCCCCACCGCTACAAAATCACCCTGGTAGGTTGCATAAAATGCTATGAGAACCAGGATGTTAACAAAGGTCACTGTATATATATAAAAAAAAAAGCAATGGTTCACACTGAGGTTTTGATCATATAGTGGTCAGTGCTCTGCGTTGTGGCCGCAACAACCCCAGATCGAGTCCGGGACACGGCAGCAATTGCAAAAGGATCCTGTCTGGTGTCGATGCCTGCCCTTTCATGTGGACATGTTGTAACTTGACGGCTCTCCATACCGCTACTGTACAAAACCTCATATTCAAAGTACTTTTGGGAAAAAAAACAGGTTCCCCAATTAAGCATAGCTAGCAACAAATACTGAGAGCAGTCAGCTTTTCAGGTTTTGTTGAAAACAGGGCTAGTGGTGCAATGGATTACGCGTCTGACTACGGGTCAGAAGATTCTAGGTTGGACTCCTGGCTAGCTCGATGTACTCTTTAGCGTGCGGCCTTCGCGTCAATGCTGACACTCTACATACTGCGCAACGAAGGACATTTACACCTCAAATACACCAAATACAATAATACCTAATTGGCCGTTCATCAACTAACAGAAGCCATCAAAATCCGTCAGTGACAGCCAGCAAGGAATCCTGTTGCTCGATAATTATCTTTGAAAAACTATATTTCAAGCTGAAGAATATACAGAGCGTCCATGGCCCTAACCCTGATGACCTTCATTGTCTTCTATGACACATCAGTGAAGATATTCAAAGCTTAAAATATATTATGTCATAGAATATATCACTTCACAGCCGGGACACACTAAAACAAGAGGTTGCTCAGTGGAGAAAGAGGCCGTGATCGTATAGTGGTTAGTACTCTGCGTTGTGGCCGCAGCAACCCCGGTTCGAATCCGGGTCACGGCAGCAATTGCAAAGGATCCTCTCTGGTGTCTATGCCTGCGCTTTAATGTGGACATTTTGTGACTTGACGGCTCTCCATACCTCTACTTTGCAAAACCTCATATTCAAAGTACTTTCGGAAAAAAAACAG